>VWYK01109133.1:59266-71670 GCA_013399775.1 Semnornis frantzii
GGTCCCTCCCTGGAGGTGTTTAAGGCCAGGTTGGAGGAGGCCTTGAGTGACCTGTACTAGTGGGAGGTGTCCCTGCCTATGGCAGGGGATTGGAACTAGATGATCCTTGAGGTCCCTTCCAACCTTACCATTCTATGATTGCTATCATGACACTCTCCTTGGGTCTGTACCCTGCAGCTAGGTCAGGCAGTCAGCCAGGTTGAGGTCCACCCCCTCTGTCTTCCTGTTTCCACAGGCCAACGATCGACACTTGGAGGCGGCTGGGCAGTCGGAGATATTTCAGAAGTATCCTCGCAAGGCTTCAATTCTCAACATGCCACTAGTGACCACCCTCTTCTATTCCTGTTTCTACCACTACACAGAGGCTGAGGTGATGATGACATGCAATAAAAGAAGGGTTACATCTTATGTCTGTAATCCTCATTATGTGGGGTGGTTAAGGTGGGCCATGTTAAGGCAAGAAGAGGAGGGAGGTCATATTTTATCCATCAGAGACACCTAGAGGAACTCAGGTCTTCTTGTTCATCTGGGACCATTTTGGAGTCTTATAGTCTTATGGGATGTTCAACTTGGGACAGCCTGCCAGGGAGCTGCCTCCTAGAAATGACTTTTACTTCTGATTCCAAGGAGCCAGAATCAACCCTTAATCCCATGAGGCTGAGGTGTGTGACACTTATCTTAGAACTGCTGGTGGTGCACCAGTGAGGGGAAACTAAACTGGAGAGCTAATGGGGTGGGATAGTTGTTCTCTTCTGCCAGATGTTTCCTCCTGTGGTACTGGCATGAACAAAAAGCAGTAAAAACTTGGTCAGGTTCACTCTGTGCAAGATCTTACAACAGGTGTCTGAACCTCTCCTGTCACCTCCCCTGCTGAGTTTTCACTGACTTGTCTGGTGCTCTCTCTAGGGAATGTTTAGCAGCCCAACCAACCTGAAGAAAACATTTAAGGTACGTGAGTCTCTTGCTGTTGTGGCAGCAGTAGTAGAAAACGTGGGTAGCCAAATTGTATTTAGCAAAGGGGGTGGGGAGGAGGAATTTGAATGGCTCAGCACTGAGATAGGGAAGGGCGTGGCATGCTCCTTGAGCCGGGCCATTCTGGAGGCTTAGAAAGGCAAGAGGGAGCTGTATGGGGATTTGGACTGGGTGTACTCTGTCTGCCACAGCACTTGCAAATCCCCACCTTCTGCTCTCTGCAAGTGCTGGCCCTGGCCTCAGGCAGCATCTCATCACCTTGCCTAGCTGTTGGTGTAGGTCCTGACAGGGCTGGGTCGGGTGCAGCTCCCACAGGTCTTCTGAGCTGTGCTAGTGCTCTGAGTGCAGCTTTCTGATTGCAGATTCCTGATAAGCAGTATGTACTGACTGCCCTGGCTGCGCGTGCCAAACTGCGAGCCTGGGAGGATGTGGATGCCCTCTTCACTACCAAGGTGAGCCGCAGTTCCAAGTAGTGACATACACTGCTGATAGCTGGCTTGTGCTGGAGTTACCAGACAGACTGGTTTTACCTCAGCAGGGCCCAGCACTTCTGCTGCAGGGGGTTGCACTACCTTCCTCTTCTCTTTGCCTAAGACCTCTGCTTTGTCTGGTTTGGCTGTAACAACAAGGTCAGGGCTGCCCTCATGCTCTTGTTACCAAAGAGTTCTCAGCCAGCTTGTGCCCAGTCACTGCCTGAAGGGCTGTGCCAGCTTTGCATGTGCTGGTTGGTGGCTTATGTTGCTGGCACTGGGGAAAACATTTTCTTGCATCTGGAGAGATTGCCCTTTCAGGAGTGACACAGGGTTCGGCTCTTGTTTCAGAACTGGCTGGGCTACACAAAGAAGAAGGCACCCATTGGCTTCCACCGAGTGGTGGAGATCTTGCAGAGGAACAATGCTCCTGTGCAGGTGAGCAAGGAACCACTGCTTATGTCATCTTGCTCTTTGGGTGGCTTTGAGGTGTGAGTGATTCCCCAAAGTGAGCTGCTTCCTAGCTGGAAGTGGGAGAACAGCTTGTTGAGATGCTAGCTCTGCCAGGTGGGTGCAGCAATTAGCTGAACAACACACACACCAAAAGGAATTGTGTAATGAGGGCTGGACCCTACATCTGACTGCAAGAGGGACAGCAGTTATCTGGGAGCTCTTTTCCCACAGTATGTTGTCAGCTTTGTTTGCTAGATTAACTTTCCTTATGCTTAATCTGTCTGGCAAAAGTTCACCCAGTCCCTAGGAACAAGATAGCCTTGGACTTCGAGCTTTGTGAGCAAAGCTTTAGTGCTTCTGGAATCCTGAGCAGTCTTGTCCTGGACATTTCTTTGCCTTAGGAAGGGTCAAATCTGTGTGACCAGCAACCTCAAAATGTTTTGTGACTCAGGTGAGAGAACCAGGTGGGGGAGATACCTGCAGAAGGCAGCTGAGATGCCTTTCCTTCCCTTGCAGGTGCTGCAGGAGTACGTGCGCCTGGTGGAGGATGTGGAGACGCGGTTGAATCTCGCCACCAAGTACAAGTGTCATGATGTTGTCATTGAGGTAAGTCCCTGCTCTCTGTGTGTGTGTGAAGAGATGGGACAAGAGCCTGCTTTTTTTTTCCCTTAGCTTTTCCTGTGCCACTGCAGTCCTGTGCCTGGTGGAGTTTTTTTATCCATGTGGCCCGGGAGCAGTGATACAGTGTCCAGCGGAAAACAAGTGGGCCAGGAGAGTGGCTCCTAGCATTTGTGCTGTGTAATTGTGCTGAGGAGCAAGAGACAGGGCACCGCTTCACTGTGGAAGTGTCCTTCCTCTTTGCTCAGCTGGGTGCTGGCTTTGCTGTTTAGACATACAAGGATCTAAAGGATCGCATCCAGCTGACAGCATATAAATGCAAGGTGGAGCGAGGCTCTGCAGAGGAAGAGAAGATAAACAGCATTCTCAACAACATGGTAAGAAAACACCTACTTCTTCTTCCAGGGGCTTGTCAGAAACAGCCACAGATTAGACATAAGGGCATGACTGTGCTATATACTTCTCATCCCTGCTTCCTAGAAGCTCATCTTGTGCTTAGGGTTGTATTCAGTGTTGGAACGAAGGGTGAAACCGGTTGAAATAGCACCCTCTAGCTGTAGTTGTCAGTGTGAGAGATTTTGGGGCCCACTGACTTGTCCGCTGAAGGATCTGTGTTCAGCACTGATGTCAGTCATGTCTTGTTCTCTTTCAGCAAATCCGATGGAAGAACTGAGTACCTGTGAAGCAGCTTGCTCGGCCGTTGCCATGCTGGTGAAAGAGGAAACTGCAAAACTCACTCTAGTGCCAACAGAGCAACTCTGTTACTACTCATTGCATGATCAACATTTGTCAGTGACAGTGGGTGCCTGTGGCTTGCCATTCAGGCTGGCTGAACACAGCTGCTCCAGTGTAGCCTGTAAAACCATGGTACTGGTCCGCCAGGGTTGATTCTTTTTGGAATCTGATTATTTTTGACTTGGCTGTAAGCCAGGAATTGATTTTGTTTACAGAGTGAAGTTGCTAGGCACAAGAAGATTACCATTTGCTCTAGGTGGTGCCTGGGCTTACTCTCACAAGAGGAACAGGTCTGTCACACTTGGCATGTCACCACCAGACATGCTGACCTGTCCCTGTAACACTCAAGACAGGCTTGGGCACCACCAGTCATGGCTATGGTCGGAGCCAAGCCTACTGGACTGTGTTCTCCCTGCCTCAAAGAGTGTATTGGGGGAAAGGACCAGCTCAGCTGCACCTTTAAACTTCTTTTTTGGGTCGTTTGTTTGTCCATTTTCTCTTGGTTCATTCTGGCTCACCCTGGGAATAGAGGAGCTATGTGAATTCCTACAGAGAGCCAGGACAGCAGCCTCTGCCATTACCCTTGTGCTGTTACCCTGCAGCTCATTGAAGATCCCTTTATCAGGGAAGAACAGGCACCTAGTGTGGAGCTGGTCAGAGCCCTGCTGGGTTGCATTGAGAGCAAGGAGGGACCCTTCCTAGTAGGTGCAATGCTGCTTGCCACTGCAGCTCTTTTCTCTGACAGTGTTCTGCCAGGAAGGATTGAATTGCACTTTCTTAGAAACACAATTCCTCAGGAAACTGCTAGTTTCATCCTTCCAGACCTCGATTCAATTCCTTGAATAAAGCTGTGTCTCTTTCTCCCTTGGGCTATTTATTTCCTTCCCGCACTGAACAATTTGTGTGCTAATTCTGAGTAATTTCTCACACCTCCCACAAAGTGAGTATGCAGGGTATTTTCTCATGTCCTCAGAAGCACAGTGCATGTCATCATGAAGTGGCTTTGCAGCAGTACCTCAATGTACACTTTTGATGCCATCAGCATAAATGAATTGAATGTAGGAGAGTTTGCTGTTGAGGGCAAGCTTGAGCTCCAACCCTCCCTGCTGCACTGTGTGCCTTTTATTTTTCCTTTTCTCTTTCACTGTTTAATTTTCCTCTCACAAAATTGTTGAAGTTAGAAGGGACCTGTTGTCAAGTCCAGTCCTGCTCAAGCAGGGTCACCTGGAACAGGTTTGAATTGGCAAACTGAAGCACTTGCTGAAAATTTGTTTTTCTCATTGTTTCCAGTCTAGAAACAGCTCCAGTTCAGTCTGTCCCAAGTGCTATGCAAGCAGTTTGCATGTGGATGGGCTTTAAAGTCCAGCTGCAATTTGTGTCAGAGAAAGCACAGGTTCAGGCATCCACTGATATTCTCAGTGGCTGCATTGTATGTGGGAACCAACGACTTTTCCAAGACCTGTGTCAGCAAGGAGAAATCCTGAGGAAGGGCTGGAAAGTCTTGCTGCAGGTACAACCTTGGCAGGTGCTGAGGTAAACTGTGGTACTGTCTGGGTGGTGGTCTCTTTTCTAAATCCTGATGCTTGTCCTTTAAGGCTAGGGTGTGGGATGGGACAGAGCCTTTCAAGTCCTCAGGCTGATGAAGCAGTAGAAGATGAGGCCTTGTTTCATCTGACAAAGGTACTAGAAAGGGCTGGTAATGGACCTAGAATCAGAATGGTAAAGTTGGAAGGGACCTCAAAGATCATCTAGTTCCAACCCCCTGCCATAGGCAGGGACACCTCCCACTAGTACAGGTTACTCAAGGCTTCATCCAACCTGGCCTTGAACACCTCCAGGGAGGGAGCAGCCACAACCTCCCTGGGCAACTTGTGCCAGGTTTTGCAAGGTCTCCTGGAAGCCTTCTCTTCTCCAGGCTGCAGAGCCCAAACTCTTGTAGCCTGTCCTCATAGCAGAGCTGCTGCAGCCCTCTGAGCATCTTGGTGGCCTCCTCTGGACCTGCTCCAACAGTTCCATGTCCTTCCTGTGCTGGGGGCTCCAAAACTGCACATAGTACTGCAGGTGGGGTCTGAGGAGAGCAGAGCAAAGGGGCAGAATCCCCTCCCTTGCCCTGCTGCCCACACTGCTCTTGCTGCAGCCCAGCACACAGTTGCTGTCTGGGCTGCACTCACACTGCAGCCTCATCTTGAGCTTTTCATCACCCCAGACCCCCAGGGCCTTTTCCTCAGGGCTGCTCTCAGCCATTCCCCACCCAGCCGGGATTTGTGCTTGGGATTGTGCCTACCCAGGTGCAGGACCTTACACTTGGACTTGTTGAGTATTGTGAGGTTGGCCTGGGCACACCTCTCCAGCCTGTCCAGGTCCCTCTGGATGGATCCCTCCCCTCTAGCAAGTTGACTGTGCCACAGACACGTAGGCCCATGTGATGCAGTTTTAAGACCAGGGGCCTAAATCATAAATAAAAGAATTGGAGAGTATGTCTCAAAAGTGGGCTGAACAGAACATAAGAGATAAATTTATCTCATTTCATTGGGTTGTTACTTTTCTGTATCATCTGCAGTTCAGAGTGTTCTCTCTGTCTTGCTTTCTTTTTCCACTGACTTTCTCCCTCTGGCCTTGCCTGCTCTGCACTGATCATTTGTTTGGGCTATTGGTAAGACTGGGAGCAGGGAGGAGATAATATTGTCTTAGCCAGCAACAGCCCTCTGGACTTCTGTCCAGGGGGATCTGGGTTTTTCCAGGGGGTTCCCTGGACATTATCCTAAGGGATTAGCTGGACTTTTGTCTAGTTGTAAATGTATATATGTATTTGTATGTGTTTATTACTTTTCAGATTTATCCTGCTTTGTAGATAATAATTTCATTTTACTTCCATATTCTGAGCAGTGTGGTAATTTACCTTCGGGGGTGGAGTGGGGTAAATCCCAAACTCTCAAGTAGTGTAAACCCACCACACCCTGCCATCTTCTGCAAATTTCTCCACAACCTCAGAAGTGGAAGTGAGCTCCTCACTGTTGTAAAATGTGCTGGCTGGGTGACAAAATCCTGTCAGAGACCTTGACATGCTAAGCTCTTCACAAACTACTACTGAGCTTTGAACCATGGCACAGCCACATCACTGATCGTTCTGGTGTTGGGACCAACAGCATAAATGTGTCACTGGAAGGACTGGGGAAAGTGGTGGGTCTCTGCAGGGAGTTTGTTGCATGAATTACACCAGCTCTGTATGAAGTTAAGCATAGGTATTTCTACCCAGTACTACAGTTAGCTTTTCTATCTGGTTCAGCATGGTTAAAAATTCCTCTACTGTTCCTACCCACACTTGTTGGATACTGAACATCTGCATTTGTATAAACTCACTGTCAGCCAGTCTTGAATCACTCAGATTACGTTTCTCCCAAGAAAAGCAGAGAATGGAGGTTGTCTGTAGCACCAAACTGGGGTTTCATCCCAGAAACCTTGTCGTGCCTAACTCTTGTGACTTGTTCCTGCCACTAGTCTATGTGATTTATAATGAACCAATTTCCCTTCACTTGCATATTCTGTCCTGTGTCCCTTCTCAGCAGCAGCCTCAGGTCTATCTTCCTCATGCTGACTTGGCCCTGAGCTTAGCCATCATGGCCCGATGCTTGGCCCGATGCATGGCCCAAGCCCGAGCTTGGCCCGATGTGTGCCAAGTATCAGCTCCTAAATGCTGAGCTGCTTTACAGTTAGAAGCCAGCAAGTCTCCTAATAGGTGGTGTGTTTTGAGATGGGCACCCTGTCTCCTGGGGTCTAACCCCAAGCCCCAGGCTGCAGCCATCAGCCTCTGCCTCTCTGGCAGTTCCATTCAGGCCAGGGACGTGAGTTGACCTGGATGCAGAGGCTGGGATGTGTGACTTTTTTCTGGAAGGCTAGGACCTCATGTGCTCTGGGGAAACCATGGATTGTGCAGAGCTGATACCATTTTCTCTGCTTCCCCAGGAAGAGTAGGACTGAGGAGGGTTTGATGACTTCCTTGGAAGACAACCACAGACTAAAGGTTGAGATTCTCAGCAGGGGCCACCTTGGGGAGCATCTGGCCTGAGTGCTCCTGATGCTGAGGTGGGCTCTGCACCCCACTATGTGTGTTTTCAGCCTGAATCCTGAGAGCCTGGCTAAGTGTTCCCCAGCCTCAGCCTGGAAGTGGGTCTGCACTTGCATGGAGATTTAACTGCACTTTCTTCATAGGACTTCAGGCAGAACTCATTAAATAACGCTTCTCTGACAAAAATATTGAAGGCATGGTAACTCCAGGATTTTTACTGAGAAACAGAGAATGCTTCAGAGATCTTTATTTGGTTGGGAACTCACTGACCATCATGCATTAATTTAGCTGTTTGCTTTTTTTAACCAGGCCCATCCAAATGTGATGGATACATTAACCCTATTCTTTGAAGTCTGGCTAGTTTAAGGCCCCTTGTAGTTGGTGATTGAGACTCCAGGTTGTTAAATATTTATCCAACAGAGAAAAAAATCTCACCAAATGAGCATCAGTGCTGAAATGGACATGTCTCTCTTCTTGTTGCATGGCTGCAGGGTCAGTTGTAGCACACAAGCTTCTTGGTGGGCTCTGAAGACCCAGCCAGGAGAGATCAGCCTGCAGCATTACAGCAATTGTTTGTGTAGAAACTGTCAACTGGCCTGTAAACTCTTGTATAAAACAAGGCAAGGGGGGAGAATGGTCCTCCAGGGAGATGCTTGGAAGAATAAAATCCTCTTTCTAATCATCTCAGGGCAGAGAAGAAGCAGGGATTATTAAATAGCTTTTTATAGGTCTTGAAAACTGGCCAGATCCCAAGGTCCGGCTGTTTCAGCTAAAGGCTTTAAATCAGCCTGCATGAACTGGGGCCAAGCAGCTGAGCTCCCTGCATATTTATTCATGGCAGAGGCTTTTTGCTCTCTGTCACTCTGCTGCTGCCCTTTGCCATGTAGGAACAGTGATGGGCAGCACCCAGTGTCCTTCAGTGCCACTGGGCAGGCAGACAGTGGTCTCATGGTGGTTTGTGTTTCACCTGCATCTGACAGAGCACAAGCAACCATGCTGCCAGTGTCCAGGGGTGCTGGTCAGTTGCCTCTGCTAGTTCATAGACTCGAGTCATTTTCTCCTTCTCACAGCAGACCTGCAGAAGCAGGGGCTGGAGTGCTTTTACACCCACACTCAGCTGGTAGCCCATGCTGACGTTGCATCTCTCTGCTGCCTCCCCGTTGCATGTGCTGTTTATCTGCTTCATCTCTCAGCTTGCTATCCAGAAACCCTGCATTGTGTACAGCCTTGTCACTGCCATCTCTCTTCTCAGGTAAAATGTACCACAGCATTGCAGAACATGCTGTAGTGATTTGGGCAAGCACAGATCACATGTTCTGGCTGAGCTGGAGCTCTTGTTGCCTCTCCTGGTTGTATTGTGAAATGTCATTGCAAACCTTGTTACAGTTGGTCACTTCCCCAAGTCTCTAACTGCTAGTCCTGGAAACACTTTAGAGTTTCACCTTTCTTGTTTGTCTAGAGGAAGTTAGAGACTTGGTGGCTCTAAACCTGAAAAGGTGATCAAAAGGAGTTAAGGGAGCTCCAGATTAAGCACAATGCTGGCATTGAAACCCTGCTCCTGCCAGGGCCTCAAATTACCAATGCAAGATAATCATTTGTGAGAGAGAACAGGAAACAAGGTGTCAAGAAACTGCCTGCAGTTTCTGGTCAAAAAAGCAAAACCAATACACTGCATTTCACCTCAAGCTGCTGTTGTAGGTCTTCCAAGTGCTGTGAGTGCTCATGCTCCCTGTGGGCATCTAGACCCTGCAGTCAGACCAGTCCTGGCCTTCTGCCCCAGTGAGAGGCCAAATGTGATGCCGCTCTTTATGCTGCAGGCAAGGGTATTGCAAAGGATAACAGCTTCCTTCTCTTTACCAGCTAAACGTAGTTTCTCCCTCATCAGCTAAACCTGAGTGATGATGGCTGTTGATTACAGGGCTGAGGGAGAGCAGAGAGATAGTGGGGATGGAGAGGAGGGAAGATCTTGCTTTAAGGAAGTTGCCTGTAGTGTAGGGGAACTTGAATCTCGACATGTTCCTGTGCCACTGCACTTCTGGTATGGACCTATGACCCGTGGATTAACTTTAACACAAGGCAACGTGGGTCCTCCATCAAATAGGAAGAACTTTTTTTAGCTAGTTAAGATGGGTATTGGAAAGGAGTCGTTAGAAGTGGTCTATTCCATGCGGCTTCCTTCGAGTTTCCTTCACGCAGGNTCGTTGTGCTGCCCTCCCGGCGCTCTCCCTTTGGATGCCTCCAGGTTCAGGTTGAAGCAACTCCTTTGCTGCAGTGCCATCGTGAGGCCGCAGGACCAGTGCTCCGCCCGGGAGCTCCTAGATGAGTGAGGCGAGGGAGACAGCCCCAGCGGCGCTGCCAGACCCTGCGGCTGGGCAGGCAACGTGCCTCTGCAGTTCCCCAGCAGAAGTTCTCTTTTGGCTTCAACTTGGGAGCAGTTCTTCCGAGGAGTTGTGCTCGGTGGTTCCCTCGCCTCTGTGATTCAAGGCTGGGGCTTGGGTCTGAGCCGGTGAAAATTCTGTTGGTTAGGAGTGCAGCACGGGTAAGAAAACCCTCCAAGGGAAATCTACCACTGTACAGCTGAAGCTGGAGTGGAAATAGCATGCGTGGAAGGGTTAGTCATGCATGTAAAGTGGATGCACAAAATGATGCAGTATGTGTCTCCCTCACCAGTTTCTCTGGTTGACCCTGGGGTCACTCTTCCAGGACCACTGCTTTCCATGTACCTGCCACCAGTTTCTAGAAAGATACAATTTCCCTTCATGACATAGCAGTCAGGTAAATCAGTGAGCAGGAGCTGAGATATACTTTTTGAGCAAGAGCCTGGTCCAAAATCTTTTTACCTTGCCTCAGGCACATCTATTTCAATGGGTGTGCTGCTCCTATTGCCAGCTGCTACCTCTGTGTGCTGGTTTGAGCTAATTGGAATATTTTTAATAGAGAAAATTATACTGTAGGCTGTGAAGGTAAAGTGGATGGCATTGATAACCCAACGAGCATGAATGGGTAATCTTGATCAACCTGGTCTGGTGGAAGTGATCAACAACTGGCCAAAAGGCACAGACTGTACAACACCTCCAGAGGAGAGAGTAACCCGTGCTGAGGAAGCTCCTCCTTATGGTGATCTCTCTGATCAGGAAAAGACCTATGCTTTGTTCACAGATGGTTCCTGTCGTCTTGTTGGGAACAAGAGAAGATGGAAGTCAGCAGTCTGGAGTCCTACCAGGAGAGCTGCAGAAGCAGAGGCAACAATGCCAGAAAGGTAGCTGTCACTTCTTCAGCTTCCCAGAGCACTCCGTCCTTTGACAATTTCACGATACACTTCTGCATGCTCTTCTTGTTCTTGTGTCCACAAATGCTCTTAAAGGAGGCTACAATGTCCATCATGTCCATCATGAAAGTTTGTATGACTCCCTATGCAGCCTGTAAAGGAATGAGAGCTAGAAAATACAAGGTATACACTAGAATTACTGTTAATTTCAGCACCTCTCACATAAAATGGTCGTAGACCAGAAGTTTCACATAAACCAGCTCTAAGTGATCACCAATGCAATTTTTCACATATGTGGCAGATGAGAACATCTCCTCACACCTGTGTGCACACTGGCAAGTGACATTTTGTTTTGTTTGTCCTGCAGGGAAAGTAACAGTCAACGCTGAATGGCTGGTGGCCATTTTCTGTGCAGCCCTGAACAGCAGCATGTGTCAGAGCTTGCCTTACCAGAAGGCACTGAAATTACTCAGTGACCTCTGTTTCCCCTGAATGCTGCCTCATCTGTGCAGAAAAACTTCCTGACCATGGTTTGTGTGAAAAAGGTTTGTCAGAAAAGGTTTTGCTTCTCCAGTGACTCAGAGGAGTAAGTAAAGGGTTGAACGTTAAGGTGTTGCTTGTCCAAGCTTCCCCTTTGCTCTGAAACTTCTCTCGTCCCTCATCTGAAGGTGCTGAACTTGTTACATGTTGCCCTTAGGACCTGTCAAGGAAGATCGTCTTAGATTTTTAGCAATAAAAGATCTGAACTATCATTGTCTGGCTGCTTATCAGGGTTGTTTGATGCCACTCATCAGAACTGGAGTATTGGATGCAGAAACAAAGTTCCTGTGGGAGTATCTAGCCAGGATAGTTGTTGCAGGTAATGATTTTAGTCCATGGATTGGGCTAACGAGGAGATTAAGTAAGGGAAACACTGCTTGAGGGAAAGGACTCCCACTTGTGCAGGATTCATCTAGAGCCATTAGGCTCAGTTTTGCTCTGCATGGCAGAGTAATGCCTGGTACACTTTAAATTCGAGGCTCTGTTTCTCAAAGACTTGAGAAAGAGACCCATAGACCTTGAGGAAAGCAACTATTTGTTAAATTGTTTGCAAGCTGCTTTGGACTGTTACTGCCCATAAACATTTCCACTTGTTTTCTCTTCCCAGAACCATCCCCTGGCTTGACTTGACAGCTGCACAACTGAGCAAGTCTCCCTTTAGCCAGCTGCTAGAAAAGAGTGAGCTTGTCCAGTGCCTTGCTGTTTTACAACACTAGGCACCCTTTGGAAGCTGGCCTACAAAGCAGTGTGGGCTGATTGGCACCAAGACATCTCTTACTTCAGCTGTAGTGGAGCTTCATGCAACACTGGATGACTAGTCTTCATTCTCCACAGCTGCTTTCAACATCTGCTCAGAAATTCCAGAGGAAACTGCTGGCTGATTCTAAGTCCTCATAAACTATGATGAAGCCTATGGCAGAACGCTTGGCTGAGATCTCATGCCAGCCAGCTGACAGGACTGAGGAGTGCAAGAACCATCACTATTCACTCTTGGACTCCAGAATGCAGCTCATAACCCTATGTATATATTTGCTTTGAGTTTCACTCTCTAGACTGCTCTGTAAGCTTACATTATCTCTGGCTGCCTGAGTCTTCTTTATTTTGGTTTGAATTTGCTTATTATATAGTTACCCTGACCTATGAACTGCTTCAGTTTCACTGGGTGAAGTGGTAGCTTCAATAGAAAATGGAATTATAAATCCAAATTACAGTTATTTTGTAGTGGCTATAGCTTTGGTGTAAATAATTAAACAGCACTGAGCCCACACCTTTTTTTTTTTTT
>VWYK01109133.1:78062-89907 GCA_013399775.1 Semnornis frantzii
ACAAAAAAACCAAACAAAAAACACAAACCCACCCCAACCCCCAAACAAACAAATCCAATTAAAAAATCCCAACAACCAAAAAAAACCCAAACCAAATAAAGAAACAAACTAAACAAAATTTATCTGAGGTAGGGAAAAAAAACAACCAAAAAAACCCCAACATTGACCAAAAAAACAGTGAAAATAAAAAACAATCTTTGCTACCTACAGAAGGTTATTCTGACTGGTGATGGTCAGTGAGCCTGCTTCTCTCTGTTCTCTATGGCAATGGGTACCAGTTTAAAGTTTGTTCCATGGTTTCACAAATACAAAAGGAATGGTGGCAAAGCAGATGCAGATCCCTTCTGGCCTCTGCTTTCATCATTCCTCTGGCCACAAGCAAGGGAAGGTGTTTCCATTCTTGCCCATTTTTTGTCTGCTATGTACCTTACTTTTTGTTCTAACTTGTCCACCTCTTCTTGACATGATCACACACACAGAGTCACAGAACGTCAGGGGTTACTGAGCTGCTGTTATTGTGCTGCCATTGTGTGTTTTACGGTTTGCTTCTCTGTGCAGCATGTTTGAATATGGCAGAGACACCTGGGTGCTCCCCAGTGTCTCTTGGGATTGCTAGCAGGAAAGGCATAACAGGCATTGTGAATTCTTTTACTGATCCAGCTGACTGATGGAATATGCAGAATGGCTCTTATTAGCTGGCATAAAAGAAGTTCTTTCTTGAGCAGAAAAGTTGCTGCTAATTTCTGCACTTAGTACAGCGCTGGTGAGCTGGCATGCTGTGGGGCAAGAGCAGAGAACTGCTGCTGTCTGAAGGGCAGTAAATATAGACTATCTATAACTGAAGTTGCTTCCTCTGGCTCACATGAAAGACAGGCACATGGAGATGAGGACAGGACTGGGGTGCAGGGGCTTCTTTGTGCAGTTGATATGTGCTGACCACAGAAGCTTTTCCCCTTCAGTCTGAATTTAAATTCCAGAGCAGAGTGATTCCTGTTTTGTGCCTTGGATGCAAGTGCTGAATTTAGTGCTCTCTTCCTCTGGAAGGTCACAGACTGGGGTACTCCTCAGTACTGGCATGACAGAGGATCTGAAACAAGAAAACAGCACTTGGAAGGACCAGGAAGTGTCTGAACTAAAAGAGAAGCTGCCTGACCAAATCCAGTCACTGAAAGAGGTAGGTGGGTGTACCTTATGTCTGAAAGCAAGGGCAGTGGTACAGCAATAGATCTTCCACTTTACTGTTGTGCTTAGGGCTATGGAACTGAGGCTTGAAGGGTTGTGTTAAAACAAAAGTAGTATTTCCATAGATTCTGTTGTATTTTGCTCTGTGCCTTAGTTGGAGGTCACTGTTATCAATCTGATTTGCAAAATCCTTCTGGTGACTTTGGCTAGTCCTCATTTCCTTGCAGTTTTTTACTCACTAAGTCTTCTGTTTCTTGTCTGAGGCTTTTGGGAATTAACCTTCTTGCAACTTTATGGAAGGGGGGAACTGAAAGTGACTGCTGTCTTTGTTTTGTTGCTGAGCAGCCAATTTGGACTACAGATAGAGTCAGGAGAACTCCTGCAAGTGGCACTAAGCTTGTGAGCTGTGACTTTCCTCATATGAGGAGAAAAGACTGGCTGTAGTGAACCAGGTGAACTAGAACACAGCGAGTAACAGTGTTTATGGAGCTGTAAGGGTCTCCGTAGAGAGACTCATGTCTTGGGAATTCTTTCAAGTCAGCTAAGTCTGTGTGGCTGTTGCTTTGTTGAGAGATGGTAATTAACTCTGAGGCAGATGCAAAGATGTGCCTGCCCAAGGACTCCTGGCGACGCCAAGGGCTGTGTAATTTGTGAGACTAACACAGCATTTGACTTCAGAGTTCATAACATCAGTGCATTGGGGGAAATAATGCAGAGAGGTGTCTCTGAGCCAGAAGTTTCATTTTAACTAACAGAAACTTCTGCAGGTTCTTGGCTTCAGAAAGATGCCTGAATTACTGAGTTGTTTTAAACACATTTGAGGACTTTCTTCCCACCGTGGCCTTTATGATGATGGTTTTTGTGTTCTTTGTGCAGAAAGCTGTTAAGATAACTAACTACCATGTTCCTCAAGGAGCGGGGGATATAGTCATGATTCAGTCAGATCACACTGGTGCTGTGGATATCCTTTCAGCTGAGCTGGAGACTGCTGACCTCCTTGGGGAGCAGAGGAAAGGTGAGTACTGAGGCCCCTCCTTAGGTGCTTCCTCTGGCTAGAGTGTCTTGGAGACACTGCCGATTCCTGGTGGGGATTTGGGTTCCTGGCTTGCAAGTGGGAAAACTTCCCAACCAAAGTTTTTGAGAGCAGACTTCAGAATGCAAAAACCTTATTAGAAATATCTCCACTGCTTTCAGGTAACAGTTTGTCAGTAGCATAAAGCCAAGTGAGCCTGCCATCTTTTCCCTTGTTTCAGCTCAGCCTCCCCCTCTGGCTCCACCCACTATGTGGACCACTGAGAAGATGAAGGAGTTCAAAGCCAAGATGGGAAAGGAGAAGAACGGCCAGATGGTGGTGAAGCGAGGCGAGGTGGTGACAGTCCGTGTGCCAACTCATCCCGATGGGAAATGCATTTGCTGGGAGTTTGCTACAGATGATTATGACATTGGATTTGGAGTCTACTTTGACTGGACCACAGTTACTAGCACTGCCATTACTGTTCAAGTCAGTGAATCCAGTGATGAGGAGGATGAAGAGGAAGAGGATGAAATTGAAGGTTAGTGCAGAACTTCTCTGGGTTGATTTGTGGTGTTTGTGGCCATGCTGCTGAGAGCATCTGTCAGACACTGCAGTTTCTGTCTACTTTGTTTACACAGACCATTTCTTATCTCTGCAGCCTTTTGGGTTCTTGGTTAGGCTATGATGAGAAGGCATTTAGCACTTCCTGCTGCAGCACATTTCAGTGACTGTCCTCCAAGAATGTTCTTAATTTCGCACATCGAAAAATAAAACCAGAATTCACTTGTTCGATGTTTTAGTTGATAAATGGAGTAGAATCTGAATTTTTAACTTGACTGCTTTTCTTAGACTGAGAAATTTCTGGTGGTGAGTAGGAGCAAAAAATGTTGAGGGTTTCGTGTGTATATTTTGGTTTGGTTTATTTTTCCCCCACTAAGTTTTTATTGGTTTTCTGTTTCATTTGCTTTGGGTAGGTTGGTTGCTTTGGTTTTTCCCCCATTAGTAGCTCCTGCTGACTGCACTTGACAGGATTGATGCTTGGCTTTATACTTGTGGAACATACAGTGACATTGACTGTTCTTTTGCTTTAGTGTGTGTGTGACCAGGGTAGCTGGGGAGTTAGTATCAATTTCATTTTGCAGACTATCCTGTATGAGGAATCTTCTTGGAGAAGAATTGATATCACAAACACAGTGATGCTGTAGCTAAGAAGTTTCCCACCTTTCCTTTGCTTCAAGTCTGGATCACTGTTGTATGTATAAAAGCAGTGAGGTATCTAAAAGATAAGCCGAGGGAAAGGAGGCCAGGCCAGCAGCAAGTAGATACTGTCCCATCAGCGTTCCCAAGAGAGCTGTTTCTCAGCAAGTCCTTTGCCATGACAAGGAAAGCTGTACTCTTTGGGCATTATTTGTTGGAAGGTCAGAGCAGATGCTATGGGCAGTGCTATCACAATTAGCTTCCCGTGCACCTGCCTGTCTCTCCTCCATTCTGGTGCTGATGATGTTGTTCTGGATGGCTTAACTGGCTCTAGCCTACTTACTTGTCTCTTCTTTCCCATTCAGGACTTGCCCCCGTTGGTGATGTGGAGAGAGGCTCCAAAAGCTATCTGCGGAACCGCTATGGCGAGGTCATGCCTGTGTATCGGCGGAACAGCCATCGGGAGGTGCAGGCAGGCAGCCATGAGTACCCAGGCGAGGGCATCTACCTGCTGAAGTTTGACAACTCCTACTCTCTCCTCCGCAATAAGACTCTCTTCTTTCATGTCTACTACACGAGCTGAAGAAACAGGAAGGGGCAGGGACAGCAGGCAGGTAATGGTGAGTGCAGCAAGCTGCCGCCCAGCCCCGATACTGCCTGGTGGGCTCCATTGTGTGACAACTAAGGCACAGTTCTGCCGGCTTCTCTTCAGACACTAACTGTTTTCTCTCCACACTCTCCTTCCCTGCTGTCCCAGTGGAGAAAAGTAGCCATGACCACCTGGCTGTCCACAGGTAGCTGCATTATCTGTAAAACTCTGAGAGTTCTACTCTGTGGGGGTATTGGGCTGGATCTTGGTGTCACAGCTGATAAATGCCCAGAGGCCAGGTCTAGGTGGTCTTGATTTCAATCTGTCGTGCTGGTATGAAAGGAAATGAAAATAATCTTGGTCTGTTACTATTCCCTGAATACCTTTTCTGACTCTCCCGTTGCCATCTACATCACTAGAGGGCAGCTGTCAGCTGCAGTGAGACAAAAGCACAGCTGGCATGTCACTTAGCCACCCATGATCTCATCACCTGCCACCAGTACAAGTCACCAGCAGCCAGTGCTTCCTTTGCTCCTGTGGGTGAGGGTGCATCTGGCCAGTGGCAGCCCGTGCTGCAGTGGCAAGGCTGTGCCACAACAGGGAGGCCCCAAATGGCAGTCACAGTTTGTATCTAACAGGGGATGGGGGGAGATTGTGCACACCTAGGAGCCCATAGGAAGGTTTTCCTACAGATTAAGAATTGGGTGTTATAGGTGTTATACCTGTTGATTGTAGGGATATGTGTGATGATTAATACTTGTGTGACCACCAGAAGTTTCTCTTCCAATCCAGATGTGAAGCAGAAGAATTTGTGTGCTGCTGTACTGAATAAATACAGATGTATGTAGCAGCCTGGTGGTTCACTGGTATTACTACCAGATGGGTAATACCATGTGTAGCAAGGAAAAGGCTCCCAAGAGAAGTACAGCTTGTCAGCTGCCATTGCTGTTCCAAAGGTATTGTTAGAAAAGAACACCTGAGTTCAGAAACTCAAAAGGTGTGGGATTTAACCAATCCTTTCTGTGAACCAGAATCACCAAGGGCATTGCTAACCGTGACCACATGGAAAAGGATGGAGTTCCATGGCATGTGCTGGTGGCTAGCAATGGCATTAGTGATCATCTTCTGCTCAAGTACTAGCAGAACTGAACAGGGATTAAGTTAATCCTTCAGAGATGAATTTTAAATCGCATTTATCTGTAACTGTTGTTGGTTTTAGTACTTTTAACTTGGAATCATTCCCTTTTTTAAGAATACTGCTGTATTTATATTTTGATACCTCTTTGCTGAGAAACAATAAGGCTGTTTGCATAGTGATTCCAGTAAAGCTCTGGGTTTTGTTTTTAAATCCTCTAGGTAAAGCACCTCTGCTTGATCCATTCCCTCTATTGAGAGGAAATGATGGACAAAATTGTTTTGGAGTAATTGAAGCCAAAGATTTCACTCTTGTAGGAGGGCTACATATTTCCTATTTAAGGCTGCAGTGTAATGCTGTGCACTTTGCCCCATATTCAAGCTCCTCTACTTACTTGCTCACTGCCCCAGAGTGCTTAATAGGTCAAAACTGTGAGAGAGAGCTGTCAATCTATGAAAGAGCAGGCCAAGATGGGAGCAGGTGTAGAAATGCACAATCTGATGGTTGGAGCACAATGAGAGCAGACAGGGTGCAGTGTTAGTTAGGGTAAAGAGCAGAGTTGTTGCTGGTTTGGGCCCTGAGACTGGGAGAAAACAGATGCCTTTTGCAGTACAGAGTGTGAACTGCACACCTGGGCAGGGAGAACTGCAAAGCTGCCTTATTTAAGCAGGTGAAACCACAGGACAGCCTTGCAGGGAGACAGAACAGCAGAGCTTGGTACCTGTCAGAGTAAGATGCTCTTTTGTTTAGCAGCCGGGGGAGGATTGTTCCTTCCTTTAGCCTCTCTTGGGGGAGATGAAGGACCATCCTGTGGCCTTTGTACAAGCACTTGAATCAGGCCTGAACAACTTGGGCAAGGCACTCTCCTTTTTCATACTTTTCTGTCAAGTTCCTAGACACTGAGTAGAAGAACATAAAAAGGCCTTTTCGGTCTCACCACAATGTCAGCACCACCCCACTCAATGGCTTTTGTCCATTGCCTTGATCCACAGAACTCTATATACACTTGCTGGTTAATGTATGATGCACTGTCTTGTCACTCCACTCTTTATAATGAAGATGAAGGAAAGTCTGACATGCACATAACAGATACTCTAGATTTATTGATCCTCAGTTGCATGGCTTATTGCAGGCTGGCAGGTTGTCTCCACTAAAAACTTTCCTTTATAGTGTAGCCTCCCTCTTGCTAACTCATGGCTACTTCCCTCTTCTGGCTGGGTATTGCTTATATTAAGGTTCAAAATGCATTTTATCATGTTATAAGAAGTTAGTAAGACTTGCTTACAACCAATTTTGACCATTCATGGACACATAAATAGCATGTGCCAGTTTTCAAGCCATTAGTTAGTGGTTTTAGTTAAGCTGCACTGTAGATGGTAGTCCATTGCTCAGTTCTGTCTTTTTGGAATGTGGATCAACCTTTAGAAAGGCTCAGGTCACTCATTTGGCACCATGCCTGTCTCTTAAGTCTCAATGACTTCAGTCCACAGCAGCATTGAATGTGGTGTCATCCCAGACAGCATGCACCTGGTCTGCAAATGCTGTGTGCCCATAGATGGGCCTGCTGCAGTGGAACTGAAAGCATTCAATGTTAGTTCACTGCTTAACTTTCCCAGAAGTATCTGGTATCTCTTACAAACACAGAGTATTTAATCTGTGGGAAACACTGAAGCTTCACAGTGGTACAGGATAATTCCTCTTTTTTTTTCCCCTTTTTCTCTTTTTTCTTTAACTTCCACATGACACAAGTATGATGTTTTTCAGGTACTCAACATTCATTATCCAAGTGACAGCTTCTCTTTGGATGGATATGTAGTCTTCATTAATTTTCTGATAAAGCAAATAGCTTGGCTGCATGACTAGTGATTAACAGCAGCCATTCCCATTTAAAGTAGAGCCTGTAGTTGGTTCAAAGTAGTAATTTATTCATGCATCCTTTTTTCAGATTGGTGTATCTCCTAGATTTGCATTCAGTCCTGCTATCTGACTGAGGCAGTGATGGAACTTTTTATTATTTTAATTGCTGCAGACCTCTGGAATTAAGCCATGGATTTAGAAAGCAAGATAAATTTAAAAGGCAGTTGCATTCCAGAGAGAGAAATTAATCCTTGAGAAAGGAAAAGTCCTTCTTTGTTTCTGTAGAAGATTTCAGATAAGTGTGTTTTTTCTCCCTGTAAATTGTCTAGAAATTCAAAAAGCTAAATCAAGAAAGAAGCTTCTTTTCCACTTAGGTTTGCTTTTATGAAAGCACAAAATGGTTTTCCATTTTCTTTGGAATATAATTCAGATCTAAAAATAAGACTTAAATGTTCAGTCAGAGATATAAGACACTCCTGTAGTGCAGGATGTGTATAAAACTGTGTAATTGCTTACTTACAATAATAGCAACAATGTTTTGGGCATTTTTTTATGTCAAAAAAGGTCATAAGCTCTCCATTGTTTTTTTTCCTCTTTGGGTGTGATGTAGTAACAGGAGTTCAAAATGTGTTTTACTGAGGACAGAGTGTTAAAATTGCTTCAGTTGGAAACTTCTTGGACTGATCTTGGACTGAATCACAGAATGATAAGGTTGGAAGGGACCTCAAGGATCATCTAGTTCCAACCCCCTGCCATAGGCAAGGACACCTCCCACTAGTACAGGTCACTCAAGGCCTCCTCCAACCTGGCCTTGAACCCCTCCAGGGAGGGAGCAGCCACAACCTCCCTGGGCAACCTGTTCCAGTGTCTCACCAGTTTACCCATAAACTCTTGGGCAACCTGGACTATGACTTGTGAAAGGTTAACAGTGTCAGACATGCTAATAGCAAATTAATGCTTGGGACCCATTTAATAGTGACAGATGATTGTTAGTAGTGAGCTGTTTAAATGAACAGATAAGGTGAAAATGCCTAAGAGAAAGAACTTAGTTGTTGACTTCAGGTGCTTAGAAAAGAGTTGAGTTACATAGTAACTTGAGTCTAGAAGACAGTCACACACCTTTCATTTTGGCTTTACCCTGCATGGTTGCCTGCTGTAGCTGTGCATGCATGCAACCTTCATCTGTGACTCAGTTACTGTGGTGCTGGACCTTGTGAGGTGGGTTAGGGAGCACATGTGTACTTTCTGAGAGACTTGTTCATTCTTGCAGGGAATCAGAGTAGAGCTCCTGAAATAAGTTCACTTCTATCCCCATTACTTAGACTCTGCACTACCCCTACTAAAGCCACTGTACAGAGGATTTATTACAAGGTGCCAAAGGAACAAGGAGTGTGAACTAAAAGCCATAGATGTCATTAATCCAAGAGACTTCTTGTTTCTCTGCCCACTGGAGTAGAGGAGATACACTTCCAGACAAGTCAGACAAGGAGAGCCTCTATAGGCTGTTTCTGCAGATTTCAGCTGTTCACTAGATTGCCTTGTTGCTGTAAAATTAGTTTGAGCTTCCTGGTGCCATAAGACCTTTGCTTTGTAAAATCATATTTTGCCGTCAGGTATTGAGGAACATCACTGAGGGCTAATCCTTTTTATATGCTCATGATAAACCCAAGGACCAGAGGAACATTAGACAGACACAGAAAAGCATTCCTTGTGTCCATTCATCATTTTCTCCAAAAGTCTCTGCATCCAGTGTTGTGAGTGATGTGTGCTTATGTATATATTGAGGTTGGATAAGACACCAAAGCAACAAAAGGGGTGGGGTTTTTTTTATCTACAGGTATGAAAGAGAAGTCTGTTTCTCCTTTTCTTATAGCTGGGAAAATATTGGATGTGACAGTGTCATGTAGATGTAGCAGAACATCTCAGTGAAAAACTCAGAACAGATCATGTTCAATACATTGGTTAATTAAGACTGTGGGGAAAAAAAGCCAGTTGAGCAGGCATCAAAGTGCTGAGTCATTTAAGTTAATTTGCAGTAAATGCCAACTAAAAGTTTTAGAAGGTAAAAAAAAACTGCAGAGTTTAAATACATCTTGCTACAAGGGGAATTTTCTCTGGAGTTTTTCTATCTTTGCTTCCAAAGAATCTCTGGCAACCTAATCTGAATCACTGGTGCTGAAGACACATAGGCTGAGTGGATGGTGGATCTAACTCCCCTTGGCTTTTGTGTTCTAATATGCTTTTACATGTTGCTTTCTCAGAAGCTCTGTCACAGGAAACGTACCCTTTATCAGGTAGGGAGAGAGGAAGAATTTTGTAATCTCTCAGTGAGAGTTATCTGGTATAAGCCCATCTGGACTGGTGAGTCAGGTCCCACGGGCAAGAAGCTGGATGCTAGCTGTAAAGCTCAGAACCAAGGAGGCTTTGCCAAGTAATGAAGTTTAGGAGCTGCAGTTGGAAACTGGGAATAATTTGAGATGGTCTCCCTGCAACCTCCAGGGTGCCGTGGTAGCTACCTTCTCTACTCAGAGGGAAACAGTCTGCTTTCAACTCACTGCTCCAGGCTGCTGGCATAGTCTTTTAATGGGGAGCATCTTGTAGCTGGTCATACCTTTTACAGACCTATATTATTGTGAATTGTGAGGGTTGTCTGTCAGTCCTTATCGATGTGATGTGAATATCTTCGATGTCCTGTGGTTTCAAAATTGAGTTCTCAGTGCCAGCTATTTGGGGTTTTTTTGTGTTCTCTCAAGATACAAATTCTAAATAGAGGATACTGCAAGAAAATGTGGCACTGAACCTCTCGCCAAAGGGCACATAAGAAGACTGTAGCAAGATGGCATTGCTTCTGTGCTTGGTTTGTGTTACTTATATTTGTGTTTTGGCTGATTTATAATAGTATATTGGAATTTATTCTCTTTAAATAAACTTTTCACTATGCAACCAAAACCTTTGTTTTCTCTTTAAAGTGAGTGCCTTGATATGAAATACTGAACTACAGACTTTCCAACAAGACAAGAACACAATTATACTTAGCTCTGTGAGCAAGGAAGAGGCAAATATGCAACACAGTGGGCATTCTGGTTGCAAATGGACAGGGAAATACTCTCATGTCAGCTATAAATGATGGTTCCAGCCAGGAGGGTTTGTCCCCTAAATTGACTTGCTTGGATATTTATTTTAATTCTTTAAATTTTCTGCAATGCTTGAGATTATACTAAATACCTGCAGAAGTGGAGAGGAACAAGCAAGTAGCCAAGCTCATATCACAGACACAAGTAGACTCTGAATCTGTTACCCTCCTGTTCTTCATATTAATAGTTTTCACATTCATTTGAAGAGATGCCCTGTAGCTATTATAGCCCCATTCCATTGCTTCCTCTTTCAATCTGAAGGATTAAAAACATGTCTTCAGTTACCAGGTACTCATTAAATTACCAAGAGAAAAGTGTTTGCCCTTCATAGCTGCTGATAGCTTCTTACCCATTAGCTTTATCTTACTAGGAAGACTGTATTTATGTGGCCTGAAGGAAACACCTGCTGCTTAGAATGAGGAATGATATTTGCAGCCTTGAGCCATCATCCTTCTTCACATGTCTCATGTAAGTCAGTACAGCAAGTGCTGCAGAAGTTCAGTTGTCTCTTTCTAATCTGTGCTTCCTTGGAGCACTTTTATAAAACAATTGATGGGTAGGAGAAGTCGCAAATCAAGATGATCAAAGGGATATGTGACTGCCAAGGCATTTTGTCTGCTGTTAAGACCACTGAAGAGAAACAGCACTGCTGCTGTTTGATTACTGTGTACTCACTATGAATTCTGCCCTTGTGTTTGGCTCAGGCACAGGGCCCGGGGGGAGAACTAAGTAACTCAATGGAGATGCAGGGCAGCAACGTGCAATTTCAACCACCCCGCCCTTTCTGTGATTGTTGTGGTTGAGCTGCAGCAGAAGTGCTCTGACCAAGAGCTGCTCAGCAAATGTCTCACAGAAGGCTTTGCTGGCCCTGTCTGGGAAGTGATTCTTATAGAATCCTAGAATGGTAAGGTTGGAAGGGACATCAAAAGTCATCTAGTTCCAACCCCCTGCCATGGGCAGGGACACCTCCCACTAGTACAGGTCACTCAAGGCCTCCTCCAACCTGGCCTTGAACACCTTCAGGGAGGGAGCAGCCACAACCTACCTGGGCAACGAGTGCCAGTGTCTCAACACCCTCACTGTAAAGAACTTCTTCCTAACAACCAGTTTAAATCTCTCCTCTTCCAGTTTAAACCCAATGCCCCTTGTCCTGTTATTGCAAGACCCTGCTTCAGCTACACGGAGAGAACATGATTTCGCTACTGAAGCCTCGTCATTGCTTTTAGTGATGTTCTGAATGTAGCAGAGAGATTCATTGTGTCACGGGTGGGCCTGGAGACACAGCAGAAACCTGGGGAACTGTGCTGCTCTCTTTTGGTGCTAGCCCTGACTGAAGAGTAAGACAAACAAAACTTTCACAGCAAAAATTTCGCACCTGCTGGTTTTTATGAGAGCTACGCATACCCATGCCAGCAGTAAGGAATCAGCAAACGAGCCCTCGTCCCGGACAGAGATGCGTGGTTTGGGCTCCAGTANCCCCGGTGAGTGGGTCCCCCTCCCCCCGCCGTGAAAGGGCCGGAGCTGCTACCCCTGCTGTCCCGACTGTCTGCTCCCGGGGCTCAATGGGGGCAGGTGCGGCAGTTTCGGCCGCCTGTAACACCGCCCAAGGCAGCGCGGACAGGGCGCGACGCCCCTGCGGGTGCCTGCCCTGGATGAGCCGAGGGCGGCGGCCGGCGGGCGGCCGCGCACAGCTGCGCCGCGGAGCTTTAACGGCGGCAGCCCGCGGCCGGCGCACT
>VWYK01109133.1:90001-110582 GCA_013399775.1 Semnornis frantzii
GGCTGGTACGGCTGGTACAGCCAGGGGCAGCCTCGTCGCAG
Source organism: Semnornis frantzii (assembly GCA_013399775.1). NCBI lineage: Eukaryota > Metazoa > Chordata > Aves > Piciformes > Ramphastidae > Semnornis > Semnornis frantzii. The sequence continues at coordinate 90,043 of VWYK01109133.1, forward strand.
CAGCGCTTGCTCCTGGGGCTGCCAGGAAGCGGTGGGATGGGCTCTGCCCAGTCCCTGTCCCGGGTGGGCTCTCCGGCGGGCCGAGGGCAGCCTGCGCGCCGCGTTTCGCCTCTCGCTGCTCGTGCACAGGGCTGTGCTACCCCAGCTCACGGCAGCCCCCCCTGCCCAGGCTACCACTGGTTTCTCGCTGCATCCCCACGCAGCCTCCGCTGTAATTGACACAAACCCTTTCCTTTTGCCCTCTCGTGTTTGGGGATGTTTTTCAAACCTTTCGATACGTGCTTGGACCTTCCGCTTTACTCTTTGGTGGTTACCTCTTTTTTTCTGGTTTGGGTTTTTTTCTCCCCTCCACTCGCAGCCAATCCAGCAAGATGGGTTTCCAGGCTTGGCTGCCCCTGCCGCTGCCAAAGCAGCTGGTGGTGTTCGCGCTGGGGGACTGGAGCTGTTACTCGGCGGATACAAGCATTGTGGTGGACGTGCTGGTGACACCAGGCATTGCACCGCAGCAGCTTGGAGCGCTGGAGCCTGCCCGCAGGTCCGACGGCAACTGGTGGTGTTAGGAGGGTTGTACTGGAAAAGCTTTCTGCTCTGTGGTGGTGTCCCAAAGCCACTCAGGCCTGCTGGTCCTCCACCACGGTGTTTCCTTCTAAGTAATGCTTTCAGCATCTTCCTTGTGGCTGCTTCCGGGGATAGATTTTGTTGTTGTTGTTGTTTTGGGGATGTTATCAGCTGGTGTGGGAGCAGGATTTTTTCCCTAGTCAGTGTCTCTTGTGGGCTGAAAACCCCTGCTCCCCTACGCAGGTCTCTGGTTTGGGAAGGTGACTGGAGAACAGATATTTTCATGGCCTCATTGAAAGAGATGGAAAAAGGCAACTATGTGAAGCTTATCCTGACTGTCAATGGACAGGTAAAACAACCGAGATTTGCCTCTCTTCTTGCCCTGGGTCTCAAAATCGTCACGGCCAAGCTACAGAACTTCCTCTCCTCTTTGCTACTCCAAGGTGGAGCTGCCTCACGTGGGTCTGCTAATGCACATCTGCTGAGCCTAAACTCTCTGTGCTGCTCCAGGCCCATTGCCTAAACATAGCTTTGACAAAATGCCTTGTGCAGTGCTGGAGATAGGTAATGAGAAACTACTCACTGGGTCTGTGGTACCTACACAGTTATTTTACCTTGCGGCTCTTGGATATAGCATCTCCCTTTGCCTGCTTTGCTTTTTCTGTTGGTGCTAAAAGTGAAAGCTGGGCTGTTCCCTTGCAGGGAATCTGTCAATTGCAAGACATCTTTTTGCTCACCCCTTACGGATGGAGCCCAGCACGCTTGGCATGTCATTTTATTCTCACTCCTGTTGTTTCTGCTGCAGCTGCTCCGAGGTGTCTCCAGCAGTACGCCAGCTGGCCCTTTCCTTGTTCCAGGGAGCAGCCAGTCACCAGTGCTCCCAGCAGGTGATGTGCCTCTTGGCCCGGACATGGAAAAGCCTACTACAGTATGTGTACCCTGGAGACTTCCTCTCAGTTTTCCATCTCTCCTTAGTATATTCTCCCTCACTTGCAGCTGCTGAGTTGATGTGTAGCAGAAACGTTTGATGCTCTGTGCTGGTTTGAGCTAATTGGAATGTTTTAATAGAGAAAATTATACTATAGGCTGTGAAGGTAAAACAATGATGATGTCTGCTTCACTCATAGGCTTGCTGAGATGTTTACAAAAGATAAGAGTGTCTCCAGCGGGCACTCTGGGTCACGGGGTGTAGCTTCTTGGGCAAGCAGCTTCTTGGGCTCTCTAGCAGCCCTGGCTTCTCCTCTCTGCTGAATGACTCCATTAACCGCTTTTCTTCTAATCTCCTCCTCCAGCTGATTCTCCAAAACCTTGGGGGAAGGTGTAGGGGTGGGGAGAAGGTGGAAGGGTGGTTGGGAGCCCCTCCTGGGGTCTCTGATTTCTGGGAGGGGTGTTGTGTTTCTGTATTGTCTTTACCTTGTATATTTCTGTAAATACTCCTGTACATAGTGTATATATTTGCTTGTACATTGTGCTAAGCTGTAGATTTAGCTTCATCTCTTAACTTCCAGCCGGCTGAGATCTAGTCTGGGTCACTCTACAAGTGTGGGGGGGCGGGGAACTCTCAAACCGTCACACGCTGCTGTCTTACTGGAGGCCTGGCTGGGCAACTTTGGGAGCTGAGGATTCACTTATGCTGAAGAAAGTAGTACTCTTCCTTGAAATGTCTTTGGAAGGAATGAATATAACAGCGCTTGGTGGTATGGTTGTTCAGTCTGGTCACTCCTAGAACAGATGGTCTTTCTGCCTTTCTAGTTGCAGCCTGCAGGCTGAAAGCAGACTGCTGGGCATGTAGCAGCAGGTAGCTGCATTGCTCAGCATTTATTTGGCAGCTGATAACATTGGCATGCTATGACCCAGAGGGAAGGAAGATGAGCCTGAAAACAGTCATCACACAAAACTGATCTCTGGCCCAGTAATAACAGTGGCCTCAGGTTTTTGGTTTGTTGGGTTTTTTTTTTTTTTTTTTTTTTTTTCTTTTTTTTTCCCAGGGCTGATTTGACTGAGACTCTTGTTAACAGGTTAAGGGGCAGAGCTCAGAGGTGACTGCTAGAGCAGTCAGGTCTGGGAGGAAGGACATCTACCCACCATTGAGTACCCTGGCAAACACCTGCGCCCTTAAGCCACCATCTCACAACGTAGAACCCAGTGAAGCCTGGAGGAGTCCTGTCCACCCCAAGAAGCCCAGGAAAGTTTTATTTGAACCCACAACATCTGAGAGAGATCTCAATGAAGAAGGTAACTCTGGCAGCTTCTGGATTTGTTTTGCACATCTTGTCTGAATGCTGCTAGGCAAGAAGTTAGAATCATAGAGTGGTAAGGTTGGAAGGGACATCAAGTCATCTAGTTCCAACCCCCTGCCATAGACAGGGACACCTCCCACTAGTACAGGTCACTCAAGGCCTCCTCCAACCTGGCCTTGAACACCTCTAGGGAGAGAGCAGCCACAACCTCTCTGGGCAACCTGTTCCAGTGCCTCACCACCCTCACTGTAAAGAACTTCTTCCTGACACCCAGTTTAAACCTTTCCTCTGCCAGTTCAAATCCATTGCCCCTTGTCCTGCCATTGCAAGACCTTGCAAATAATCCCTCCTCAGCCTTCCTGTAGGCCCCCTTCAGATACCGGAAGGCTACTCTAAGGTCTCCTGGAAGCCTTCTGCAGGCTGCAGAGCCCCAACTCTTGTAGCCTGTCCTCATAGCAGAGCTGCTCCAGCCCTTTTATCAGTCCATTTCTCTGTGTACCTCAAAGACAAGATGGGTTTGTCTATCTTAGCTTGAAAAATACTAAGAACTGTTCCTTAGTCCTGGATAACCTTCTAAACAGGTTATTTTTTGCCTGTTGGCAAAAGGCCAGAAATAGAACATGGGATACTTTTAGCACCAGCAAGCTGTACCATAACATAATGTGTCTGCCTCTTTGTGAAAATGCTTTATAAGTGAAGGCAAGTATTGTTAGCCTTGTTTTACAAAAGAGTAAATTAAAGCATAAGAAAGTTACCTACTATGATGTTCTGTAAATTCTCTAGTAGTCTGCCCGTTCTCCTCCTAACACTTGGTCCATAGAAGATAATGGTTGTTATTACTAAAGTATAGAAAATATGAAAAGGAATATATGCATAATTAGTATAACACTATGTACTCACTTTTCAGTAGTGAGAAGGTAGCTGCCAAGGGTTTTGAACCTTTAGCTTCCGGAGTGTTTAATTCCAAGTCATCCCCAGGGTGTGACCAAGTTTGTGTGTTACTGTTTGACAGTAACTCAGTGCTCTGCATGTAAAAGTGAGTTCTTGAGGCTTGACTTGCTTCTTAACAAAGGCAAATGTAGCTTCATCGTGAAGCTGCTTGCTGTAGCCAATGTGAGAAGGGGGGAAATGAGCTTCCATCAGAGGCATAAGATACATTGGTGACAGCATGATGACAGAGAAAGTGTGCCCTGCTGTTACCTGTCTTCTGCATTTCTTCTGATAAGACTTTCTTTGGGATTTTTGGTCTTGCTTCTTGTTTGTTGCTTTGAGGTAGTTTTGTTCTAGGAGTTGGAATAAGGAAGGCTAAAGGTCTTTTGAAACTTAGAGCTGAGCACTTTCCAGGGTATGTCTGCTGGCTGCATTCTTTATGGGGCCATCTCTGTGTTTCCTCTGCAGATCTGGCAGTGGAGGAGTTGCAAGGTGAGGATCTGGTTCCTAGGCCTTGGTTTGTCTTTGGAGCCGCTCAGTGATGCCATTCCCTTTAATGTCACAGGCCTCTCATGCCTCATCCTCTGTCTCCTCAGTGATCAAGAATACCAAGTAGGTTGTGCATATACCCTGTTCTTTCCCATGCAATTGCCCTCAGTGTATGTGCTTTCAGTACTGCCAGACTCTCCAGTATCCTTCTGTAGCCCCTCTGAATCTCAGGCACACCTCTGGGTACACAGCTGTTTGAGGCAAAGCTCAAGGTGTGAAACAGATCTTGATTTTAAAGTATTTTTTAGCTTGCTCAGCCAGCTACAGAGGCCTGGGAGAAGAAGGGAGCAGGAACAGAGGAGTACAAGGAATATCTCTGGAAGCAGTTCCAAGCTTGTTTGCTGTATCTTAGTCACTGACAAGCTGTCCTTGGGTAGCAGTCTCTCACAAGGAATAACACAGGGGGATACCACAACTGGGATATTCTTTCTGGGGATGAGGAATCAACTGGGGGTATCCAAGCCCGTCTGAAGTGGCAGCCTGTATGCATCATAAATCCAGCCAGACTCCTTGCTGGCTCCCTGTGCTAGCAGTGTCTTTCCTCCTACAGTAATTATTCTCCAAAGTCATCAGAAAGCCTTCCTTGGGAAGCTGTCTTTTGCCACCCAGAGGGAAGGAACCTAATGCCTTTGGCTTCCTGCTTCTTCCCTCTGAGCCTTTCTTTGCCTGCCTCGTTGACCCGCTCAGGGAAGGGAGCTGAGGGTGTGTTGTCTGAGTGCTCACAGCCCTGTGCTCTGCCCTCCCCAGGCAGTCCCAGCCCACGGTGGTGCCATGCTATGTGCCTCAGTGACCAGAGGACGGCTGTTCTGATCGGTGGACAAGGCATCGATCAGCAGGCCTGTGAGGATGCACTCTGGAAGCTGGAAATAGGTGGGAACTTTAGGGTTATCAGAGGGGTCAGTGGGACTCTAGGAGAGCTCATGCACGTGGGAGGAGGTACCTGGGGGGGTCTGTGCAAAGGTGTCACATCTGCTAGCATGGATACACACCTCCCAGCTGAGCTGACAGTGTGTGGTGCTATGAGAGGCTGTGGGGTTGTATGTGTGAGCCCTCCAGGAGCCCGAGTATAAGTTCTGGAAAGAGCTGAGTGAGTTTTAAGGTGTAAAAGCAGCAGTGCAGTTTGCAGTCTGTGTGTGATAAACTAGTAGAGAAGTGTGAGTAAAGTGCCAATGCCCTGCAGCTTTCTGCACCCCACCAATCCCGTTTTCCATCTTTGTGTTCCCCACCTACTTAGTGTTTCCCTTCATTGTTTAGAAACATTTCTGTATGAGTCCCCTCTAGTTCTGACTCAGAAGAGGAGATGAAGGAAGGTCTTGAGTGAAAATTTAATGACATGTTCTTTAAATATGGAGAAAACAAGAGCATCTTTGAGCTCCCACACCATCTGTCTGGTGTTGCTCCAACAGACAGTGATTTCTGGCTCCCAGTGGATTTCCAGCTACAAAATGCCATGCCATTGTGCCTATATGGTCACACAGCCACCTATGATCCAGACACCAGGCGTATCTACATCTTTGGGGGCATAAAGGAGGACAAAGACTACAGCAGCATCTACATTCTGGACACAGTCACCTGGAAATGGCTCCTTGTGGCTGTAAGTACTGCAGCTCTTCCATGATAAAAGTGCAGGAGGGATGGCAGGTCCTGACTGAATGTGGCAATCAGTGTGCCCATATCCTTCCTCCAGCAGTCTTGGTCCACTATTACTGCAGGTTGTGAGCTCCTTAGTTGGGATTGGCATTGAATGCTATGTTGAAGGGCTACAAGCTTAGAAACCAGGGGCTGTGCCTGCAGTGAGTGAAGCGAAGTGAAGAGAGAGTTGCTGTAGAGTGCTGTAGAGTTCCTGACCAAGGTTGTTGGTAGGAGGTCTCTTTAAGTGGCAGAGGGAAAAGGCCTTCCATTTTGTATGGTGCTGCACTGAAAGCTGAGGCAAAGAGCTGGTCTTCTCAAATCATGGACTGCTGTAAGCACAGCAGATCTCTAAGCTCCTTAGTTGCCTGTCATGTCCTTACAAAGGCTCTCCTGGCTGTCACAAGATTGCTTTTACAGAACAAGCCTTGATGAGACCTTTCTGTCCTGTGTTGTCTTCTGAGGCTGGGTTAGGAGATTGACCTCCTCTCATCAGACCATTCTGGTGCTGCAGAGTATGCAGAGGATGTACTGTCTGCCTGTATGGCAAATCTCTGGCTAGGAAGCAAAAAAAGTAAAAATTGATACTTGTTGAACTCACTGCATGCTGTGGGCCTCTTTCCTACAGGTCATGCAGCAAACCATGCACTTCTCATGACAAAAGTATGTTTTCCAGGCTAAAGGGAGGGTGCCAGTGCTCACCTACCACAGTGCAACCATCTACCACAAGGAGCTCTTTGTTTTTGGAGGGACTTTGCCCAGGAAGGCATCAGTGGCAGTGGAATCCTGCAGCAATATGCTCTATGTCTTCAATCCAGAGCATGAAATTTGGTACCAGCCCATCTTAGAAGGGGAGAAGCCTCTCCCTAGGCTTGGGTGAGAATGCCTTTATTCAAGCCCTCAGAAATAGAGCAGGAAAACTCTGCTCACCTTCTCTCTCACACCAGTACAATTTCCTACATACTGGGTGGTTGTTTTCCAATGTTTGCTCCCTAAGATAGGACTGTGGTTTGAGCAATGTGATTTCCCAGTACCTCCATGAATTCTGATGGGATTTTCACCTTGGGTAGCAGTGGCTGAAGGCAGAGGCAGGTGCAAACTGAAGCCGTGATGACCCAAGGCTGAAATGTCAGTTTTGGGAACTTGATGAAGATACAGAATATATCTGGTTGCAAGAGACCTCCAAGATCATCCAGTCCAACCCTTGACCAAGCACTAAAGGGTCAACACTAAACCATGTCCCTAAACACCAGGTCCGCAGGCTGCTTAAACACCCCCAGGGATGGTGACTCTACCACTGCCCTGGGCAGACCATTCCAACATTTGATAACCCTTTCAGGGAAGAAATACTTCCTAATATCCAGCCTAAACCTGCCTTGGTGCTGCTTGTAACCAATTCCTCTAGTCCTGTTGCTTGTTATCAAGGAGAAGAAGGCTGCCCCCTTCTTGCTCCAACCTCCCTTCAGGTAGTGATAGAGATTGAAGAGGTCTTCCCTCAGCCTTCTCTTATCCAAACTAAACAACCTCAGCTCCCTGAACACTCCTCATAGGTCATGTGCTCCAAGCCCTTCAGTAGTGTGTTCACTGGCTTCCCCTCTGCCCAGGCATTCAGCTACCCTGCTGAAGAACAAGCTGCTGATTTTTGGGGGTCGAAGGACTTCTCTCTACTTCAGTGACATGCATATCCTGGATCTAGGTAAGAAAGTCTGTGCCAGGTGGATGGGGAAGGTCTATTCTAAGGCAGAGACTGGGGAATGAGGCATGCTTGATGGGAAGGTAGGATTAACTCACAAAACAATCTGGACTAGGCAATGGAGATGGAAAACTAAAGGGCAAAAAAATCCTTTCTATGGGAAACTATGGGAAAACCCACCAGACTGCATTCTTGGAAGAAGCTGAGTGACAGAGAATGCAGGGTGCTGATGTGGCAGAGTATGTCAGTTTCTGTCTAGTTATGCGGCTGAGCTTCTGGAACATTTTATCTGCATTTCTCCTGGCTGTCAGGTTTCATGGAGTACACAGCAGTGCCTCGCCTTTCAGGACAGCCTTCTGCACGCTGGTAAGATCCTGCTCCAGACCCAGGAGCCCTCTTCCTCTGCTCTTTCTCTTTGAAGCCAAGTTTAAATGATGCCTGTGATTAGACCCAGTTGTGTATCTCTGCCCTACTAGTCAAAACAGTGGATTGCTCCTCTGTTGTGGGGCCAGAAAGTCCTGTGCTGTCCTAGTTGCTGCCCATAGGGTAGAGGGCAGGTACAGGAGGGCATGGACATCTGCCTTCCAGGCTAGGAGTTTTCTGGTGTGTGCTAGTGAACTGTATTGCCTACTGTTTGGTCTCCACAGTACCTGAAATACAAAAGGCACACGTAAAGGAAGAAACTAAACCAGGACTAGGCTGTTCCTGAAGGACACTGTTGTCCACTAGAACAATGACCTGAATCAGACCAAAGTCCAGCTAGCCTGCTATCTCACTCCCCAGAGCAAAACATAGGTGTTTTACTAGCTCTTTCTGAGATGATAGAGTGCTTTTCAGGCCTGGTTATGGCCTGATGTGTGGAGGCAAACAAACAGCTCTGTCAAGGTTATTCAGCAAGTCATAGCAAAAGAGAACCAGAAGTTAGCTTCCATCCTGCACCTTAAGCCTCTAGCCTCCTGCTGAAGTCTGCCCACTGCTGCCCGTTGCAGACTGAGGTAGCAGCAGCAAGTTTTCTTGTAATCACCTTTTGGCTTTGCTTTGGTCATAGTTTTCATGCAGCTCTAGCTGTGTCAGACCAGAAGGTTTTGATTAGTGGAGGCTGCAATGCCAAGGGAGCTCTGCAGGATGCCTTCATCTTCCACCTAGGTGAGTGACTTCCTCCCTGTTTTCATAGCTCAAAGTGACTATGGGGCTGCAGTGGTGTTTCTGAATACCTAGGCTGGTCCACTTGTTACATCCCTTGGACTAGGAATAGGCTTGTCAGTGTTAATAGCTCCTTTCTGCTTCAGATACTCTTTCATGGAGCACGGTGATCCATCATGACCTCTGCTCTGTGCCCCGAGCTGGCCACACATTGCTTGACTTGACTCCTGCCCACCTGATGGACGTGGACCAAAAGAACAAACAAGAGCATGACCAGCACACAGTGCTGGTCTTTGGGGGCTCCAACTGTGCTGGGTCCTTTTACAACAGCACAGTCAAAATCCAGCTGGACCTAGGATAATGCACAATACTCAGAATGAGCTGGAACAGAAAAGGCTTTTCACCAGCCTGAACACAGACATGCATGGCAATAAATGAGTCCAAGCAACGTGACTGTCCAAGTATCTGTATGTAGGTGAATGCTACCTTGGCCCAAGAATCATGGGTTCGTGAAGTCCTTCTGAAGGCAGCAGTATTGCCCTCTTACAGTACCCAATAAACAGCATCAGACTGCCAAAAATTTCTTCCCATATCCCTCCTTAGTACCTTGAATTGAGTGCCAAAATACTCAGTGGGATCTGAGCTGAGCCTGCACAGGAACACAGTCAGAGATTTCTGAGTTTCCCTTCTTGCTCTATAGGTTTCTGGGCTAGAGTTCTTGAGGTGTTTTCATTCAGGTAACGCTGGAACAGGTTGTCCAGAGAGGTCATGGGTGTCCCCTCCCTGGAGATGTTCAAGGCCAGGTTGGATGAGGCCTTGAGCAATCTGGTCTAGTGGAGGTTGTCCCTGCCTATGGCAGGGGGCTTGAAACTAGATATTCTTTAAGGTCCCTTCCAACCCAAACCATTCTGTGACTGGAACTTACTCCTGCTGCTTGGATGATACTCACAGTGAAAATACAGACATGATTCTGGTTTGGAGGGGATCTGGGGTGGGATTTGCTTGGGCAGCAGGCTGCAGCTGAGGACTAGGAAGGCACCTAGAGGATGGGAGAAGGAAGAGAATGCCATAGTTTTCAGTGCATGAGAGTGAGCTGGTTGTGTCTTGCTGACTAGGGCATAATCACCTAGCTTTGCTTTAGGCAGGCTTTGGTTATAAATCCCACAAGGCTGCTGCTAGATGTAAGGAGAAAGTACACGTCAGCCTTTCAGGCAATAATTCTCTTGTGACTGCAAGGGGTGGCAGAACTGCCCACTTATGGCTCTCCCAAGACCCAAGAAGGGTTTAGATTAAGCTGTTTTCTGTCAGAGACTAGCTCTCACTGTTCATAACCACAGCACTGATGATTATGCCCTAGCTCTGAGGCAGCTGCAAGGACAAGCAGACCTGCTAGGTTAGTAGCACACCTCACGCACCGGTTCCCCGATGCACCTTCTGTAGATGGCACAAAGAAGCCCTTGTGGAGAGTCCAGAACTGGCTCAATGCTTCACAGTTGTTCATGGCCACATTCCCCAACCCAAAGCCATACAAGTGGGACTTCTGATAATAATGGATGCTTCTGCTTTAATTGTTTCATGGAGATACATCAGATAGAAAAAAACAGTCAGAAGTAGCTGCAAGCTTTCCAGCACAGGCATAGCTCCTGTGAATCACCAATGCTATTTCCAGGGCCTCTCTCTGTCTTCCCACTGAGAAGAAAGTGAGATGATGGTACTAGGACTTTTACTGGCACTGAAGTCCTGCTCAAGCTGTACCTGTTTTCTTCTTTGACACTCCAGCTTATTTGATTTAATGAGCAGCAGGGCTTCAAGCACGCAGCTCTGCAGGAGTATCTGGCTGCCGGGATGGGTGACTGACTTTGAATGCCTCTAACTCCAGGAGAGCTTTGTTTAGTCTGGTTATTGTGGGATATGGACCCATGTCCACTTTGAATCTGCAAAAGGAAAAGAATTTGTCATCAGAAAGGCAGAGCAGTGTGCTGTGCCTGCTCAGTGCAGGAGAATCTCAGAAATTACATTTACATTAAGAGAAAAGATTCATCCTTATAGGCTTAAAAATAAGTGCTAGAGGAAAGGTTAATTCTTTCATCTTCAGGCTTTTACACAGTGTGCAGCACAGCATACAAAGGCACCGTGCTCTCCCTGGGAATCATGCAGCCACTACTAGCATAGGTTTAAGGCTTTCAGGAGAGTCTGATTAATCTTTTCCCATTGTGTGCCATGCAAATATAGGGGAAACTGGAAGAGAAGATGTGGAGCCTGGGCAACCTTTTCTAAGGACACAAGATCAGGTTTCTCACAGGGACCTCTAAGAAGATAGCACAGCTCCTTATTTCCAAGAGCTTCCAAAAGAGACAGTATTTGTGACATAGGAAAATTAATGCAGAGAAGAGTCCATAACTGGATAGCCCAGGCAGGAAGGATGCTTTTCTAACAGGCACAAGGAGCAGCAGAAGCTAAGCGCTGACAGCCCAGCACAAGGAATAGGTACCCTTGAAGAGTGCCTCAAGCTTAGCCTTAATTACCTTTCAGCATTGAAAACTTGAGGCACCAAGCACAGATCTGCCATGGAAACCTGCAAATGAAAAAAGGGGTCAGAGTAACTCAGAGGCTGTCCCATCACATTTCACTGTGCTGGCAGGCTTGGAAAGCAGGATAGAAATTATTTCATCATCCAGTACAGGAGTTGTCAAAACAATCTCATTTTTTAATCCAGCATTAATAATACAACAATGGTACATGGAAAGGAACTTTATAGTTGTCACTAGCAGAATAAGCTATCAGCCCTCAGGGAGCTTCATATTTACCAGCTGATTGTGAGCACCTCAAGGACACAGTGCTTCTATGGCAACTGCCTCTGAGCAAACACGTCTGCTGGCAAGCTGCAGAGGGAGGCAATGGAGGGAGGAGGGAGTGTGTGGCTGGGAGAAGATGAATAAATTTTGCATGTTTGTATTGCAGGATTATCTAACAGCTCCTGCCAATGTCAAGACCTGCTACATGATAGCACCTTTGCACAGAGGCTCAGGGACTCACAATCTGAAAAGACTCATGGACTTGCTGCACAGAGCAGTTGCCCTCATCCCACTCCCCAGGTCACAAAGTCCTGAGTGCCCTTCAGAGAGCATTCAGCACAAGATCTTGTAACTAGCCTTTGCCCACCAAGGGTTCCAGTTCCATAAGGCTCCTACTAGAAAATCCTCCAGGTTGCAGCGTATTGCAGGAGCTTTCCTATTTTGCTAGGGTTTTACAGGAAAGATCCAATTGCCTGCTGAACAGGACTACTAAATGGGAGAGGCCCAAGTGGCCTCTAGGTTGGTAAGGGTCAGAACAGCTTGTATCTGAGCTCTCTGAAGTCTATAGGTGCTAGAAACTGGACAAATAGAGCCAAAAACCAAACCAAAAGCCCCCAATACAGCTTAGCTAAAGGGTCCATAGAGCACAGCTAAGAACCGAATCTGTGTTTCTTGAGTCAAGCTTTGCCCCTATGACAGAACTTCAAATCTCTTAAAAGATGAAACATGTATAATGTTTCCACATTCTCTAGTAGCAGCAAGATCCTAGGTAGAGCTGCAGAGTGGCCATCAGCAGATTATAGGTAGGGACAAATAAACACCTCTGTAACTACTTGCAAGTCAGTAATGGCCTAAGTAGGATCCATGCAGCTGTTTCTCTTAGGGTGAAGGCAGCACTCCAAGCACAGGCTGGGGTAGTGCTGTGTCTCCATAACTTCTTCCCTTTCCTATTTTATGGAAGGAGTTCTCAGTTCTTCAATGGTACACAATGCTCTTTCAGATACTTACTTCATCCCCCACACAGTAGCGGCCAGCAGTGTGCTGCAGCATCTGCTCCAGTGCTATCAAGAGAGGTGACACATTAGAGTGAGACACTGGAAACTCATTTTGAAAGGGACTCCAAAGATCTTTTAAGCTATGAATTATGAACAAGGGCATTTTGACCCTGAGATAAGTATTGAAAAGGAACAGTATGGAACAGAACCTAGAGGGAACAGAAATCATAGAATGGTAAGGTTGGAAGAGACCTCAAGGATCATCTAGTTCCAACCCCCTGCCATAGGCAGGGACACCTCCCACTAGTGCAGGTCACTCAAGGCCTCCTCCAACCTGGCCTTGAACACCTCCAAGGAGGGAGCACCCACAACCTCCCTGGGCAACCTGTGCCAGTGTCTCACAACAGTGTAGTCATGGGAGTCTTTAAGGTCCTTCAGCTTTTTGGGACCAGGGTTTTTCAGCTGCTCCATGCAATGCACTTCAAATACTAAGAAGGCAGTGTAGAGGTATGTGAGTGGAGAGGGGGAAAATGCAAAGGTTCAGTTAGTTTGCACCTTTGCAGAAGTGAACATGTGCCTGGCCTTCCAGCACCTGGGGGGAACAGGCTTTGAGGAAGCAAAATGCACCACGTTTCTCCCAGGGAAGTAACAAAGTACTCTATTACTTGCTAGATTCTGTGGGAGTTTGACATCAGATATCTTTTTGTTTGATTAAAAGAGCATGTAACTATAGACTGATATACCCTTAAAGCAAAAGGCACTAATCTTGGAGCAGATGGGTGGAAAGAACTGCTGTCAGCCCTCGTATTTCAGGATGAATCAACTGCTGCAGTATACAGGAAGCCCTAGGCCTCCCCCTTGCACACCCAGAACTGGTCCGGACAGCATCCTTCCCTGAAACCCTGGAGAGCTACCAGTCCTGAATAAGAGGCTCAGCAGGAAGAGCACTATCTCTACCAGCAAGGCAGGATCCCAGCACACCAGCTAAGGGAAGTCTGTTGTTCTGTTCAAAGAGGAAGGTAGAACCCCAGATGTGCAGTGTTTTGAAGGGTCAGTTGAAGTGCTGATCATTTTGGATGTGGGACGCACCTTGAAAGCCAGATTTGATGCAGTTCTGAGCCCATTCCATTTTTTTCTCCCCCATTTGATTCAGGATGCTCAGGTTCTGCAAAGGCAAGCAGTCTGCAGGTTAGATTGACCACTGCTGGCTTCACCTTGTACACTGCCTCATTCACTGGAGAAAATTGAGGGCTTGCCAAGCTGGAACCCCTAGTCTGAGTTCAGCCTGCTGGGTCAGCCCTGTTCTCATCCTCACTAAATAATGTATCCTGCTGTCTTAGAATTGTCCTTCTGTAACAGCTTTGCCTCTGACCTTTGGGTTGTTCATTTGTCTTCTTCCTAGGCCCAGCAGTGAAATCATGTGGGTTCTGCTGTTTCTGGAAAGAACCCTGGGTTGCTATAGGATTTTCTCTGTAGGCAATACATATTGTTGCCATTGGCAGATGAGGTAGAGGCCAAGCAGAGATTGCATCTGCTAACAGCCTTAAGGTCTGCCACTCTATTGGCTAAGCTTCTCAGAGATAGAGACACCTAGCAACCCACCCTGGTTTTCTCTGTTGTATGGATATTACAATACCTGGAGTGGCTGAATGCCAGAAGTAATGAGTTCAGCAACCATTCTGACTTGAGCTCTCTTCTTTGGGTCTTGGGGCAGAAGCCTGGGGTTAGGATGAGTGTCCTCGAGGTAATGAATTATAGCTAGCTGTAAGAAACAAAGAGGTAAGAGCAGGTTACTGGAAATGTATCTGGGAAAGGGAAGCTGATCCAAGAGAATACAACAGCTTTTGAATGAAGATTACCAATCCAAAAACTACAGAATTTCCCCTTTGATGTCTGCTTGGGACCTCACTGTCATTTAGCTCAGTTGTAATTTCATGCAAACCCTGGCACAGCCATCTAAGTCGGACCATAAATTGCTCAGTGAAAGCAGAAGACACAAACCAAAGCTGAACTGAGCTTAAATCCTTGACAGCAGTTTCCTAGCAGAGGCCATGTGTTATTTCTGCTCTAAGTGGGACTGTTTATCATAACTTCCATCTCTTTTCCAATGCACAGATGAGGGTGTTGGTGGAAAAGATGGGGCAAAGTCATCCCCTCCAGACCAGGTAGCACATTGGAATGACACAGGGATGTGTCTGGTAACTTACAGACTGGGAAATGGTGATGCCATCAATTTTCAAGGCTGGGACTTGCCGCATTGGATTAATGGCCTTGAATTCAGCAGAAAACTGTGGAAACAAACCTGAGATTACTACAACAAGTAGTACCTTTTCCCTCTAGAACTCAGTTACCAATTTTTTTAACCTGGCTTTTCCCTTTACTTTGGTAAAGGCACTGGGGTTCAGGGATCACTGCATCCAGGGTCAGACTGCCTTACCTACTGATAATCTACAGTGCAAAGCCCAGGACAAGTGGCACTGCAGCAGTGTCACTATTACCATTCTAGTTCTCCAACTCCATCCTGGCCCACACTGACACATCAAGCTGGTGCTACTACCACCATGGTGCACAACTCTCTGCTACAGCTCCCTCAATAAGTTCTCAGTGAAGATCTCTTCTAGCAACCCACCTCTTCCTTTGACAAGCCTTTTGCAGCCCCTTGCTGTATCATTTAGCATCTTTTAGACACACATCCTCTGCCACACACACACTTTCTGGTGTTAATTGAGTGAGGTCAGGTCTGTATTTCAATTGCAGTGCAGCTTCTTTGAAGTCTGTACACCAGATATTATAGAATCATAGAATCAACCAGGTTGGAAGAGACCTCCAAGACCATCCAGTCCAACCTATCACCCAGCCCTATCCAGTCAAGTAGACCGTGGCACTAAGTGCCCCATCCAGTCTTTTCTTGAACACCTCCAGGGATGGTGACTCCACCACCTCCCTGGGCAGCCCATTCCAATGCCAATCACTCTCTGTGTCAAGAACTTCCTCCTAACATCCAGCCTAGACCTCCCCTAGCACAGCTTGAGACTGTGTCCCCTCCTTCTGTTGCTGGTTGCCTGGGAGAAGAGACCAACCTCACCTGGCTACAACCTCCTTTCAGGTAGTTGTAGACAGCAATGAGGTCACCCCTGAGCCTCCTCTTTTTCAGACTAAACACCCTCAGCTCCCTCAGCCTCTCCTCACAGGGCTGTGCTCCAGGCCCCTCACCAGCTTTGTTGCCCTTCCCTGGACACATTCCAGTACCTCAACATCTCTCTTGAATTGAGGGGCCCAGAACTGGACACAGGACTCAAGGTGTGGCCTGACCAGTGCTAAGTACAGGGGCAGAACAACCTCCCTTGTCCTACTGGCCACACTGTTCCTGATACAGGCCAGGATGCCATTGGCCAGTGGGCACACTGCTGTCCCTCTCTGCCTGGCTGCTCTCCAGCCACTCTGCACCCAGCCTGTAGCACTGCTTGGGGTTGTTGTGGCCAAAGTGTAAAACCCTGCACTTAGCTTTGTTAAATCTCATCCCATTGGCCTCTGCCCACCCATCCAGCTTGTCCAGGTCCCTCTGCAGGGGCCTCCTACCCTCCAACAGATTGACACCTGCTCCTAACTTGGGGTCATCTGCAAACTTACTGATGATGATGGTCCAGATCATCAATAAAGATAATGAACAGATATTGAAGATATGTTCAGTTGCATCATGCTAAGCAGGAGCAAAAGGCCTTCAGCCTTATGAAATTCAGTCACAGATGTTTACAAGAAGGATAACCTTTAACCTCCTGCAGTAATTTTCTCCTTCTGTCTTGCATGCCAGGGAATAGTGGCTGAAAGCAACTATTAATTGCAGAGAAAAGCTGAGGAATTAAATGACTTTGGCTGTGAACTTTCTAGTGCTAATCTCAATTCTCCAAATGATCCCCGAGTTCAGCACCCCTGGAGAGAGTGATGGTAGCTGTATCCTTACCTGCTGCCCACCATCCTTCAGGAGGTTGACTGGCACCAGGTCATAGGAAATCCCTTTCAGAGCAAGTGCTAGGGAAAGCAGAGTGTACATCTTCAGCCAGGCACACTGAGACCAGTTCCACTGGTGATGGGCTCAGGGAAATATTTACCATCCTCGTTTCAGAAAAGAATAGCTTTAAAACCATAGAAGACCCTATCCTTCAAGAAAATTGGCCTGAGTCCACCAAGAGGATAGTGTTCTGACATTTGCCAGACCAAAGCATTGAAGATTAGTCCTGGAAAAAGCAATGCATTTTTCAAAATAAGCTTTGCCACTCTGCTGCATAGAACCTCCTGATCTGGCTTATAGAAGGCAGGGGGCCCTGTACTCACCTGCAAAACTTTGCTTAAGACTGTCTCAGTACAAGCAAGGACCATTCCCAGCCCTGCTTAGCTCTCAAGACCTGGGCAGACCAGACACTGAGGCAGTATCTGTGTAAAAACAGTGCAGAGCCCCTCCATATAATGTGGAAGAAAGAGCTACCTGCAGCGCGTTAGTTTTACAAAAGGAGTACTTCCCTCTAACTAGCTGCAGGCCGAGTGGCACCCTCCTGTCTGTTCCTCTCCACTCCCACTGGGGAAATTCCTCACAGTTCCAGGTTCATGTTTGCTGATCTCCCTCTTAATAAGTGACCTATTAATTGTGTTAGTGAAGGGGAGGATACCACAACAACACCAAGACAATAAGAGGTAACACTGAGTCTTACCGATTCTCACTCTCCAGGAGCAGGAGCTTCGGAAATAGCTATAGAGGATGGGCTGAGAAGAGAAAGAGACAAAATGGTGTAATGCCAGAGCATTGTAAGGAGAACAATGCATGAACAGAAGGCATTTCAGGAACTGTTAGGCAAGGAAAAGCAGCATCTGGGGCAGAAAAGGCTCCTTTCTGAAAGTAACTATTTTTTGGGTGCCAGGTAGTGTCACTGTCCTTCATGCTGACACTCTGATACTTAGTTGCACTTGATGTTTCCAGCAATGCACAAAATTATCCCTTATGAAACTTCCCTCTTTGTCAAAGGTTGCTAACTGCTATCCAACCTTAAGATTTCTGGAACAAGTTCCCCACTGATTGGTGCTAAGCACCTGCACTGGGTATTTGTGTGGCAAGAAGTAGTTTTTCCAGCCACACAGGACAGGGCCAGGCCTCTTTGCAAACAAGAAGAGTTTCTGCTGTTTCAGATGGTGGACAATTAATGTCTACCTGAACTCTAGCACCAAGGTAGGTTTCCCAGATGCTTCTACTGTGTTCAAGCACTCACCTTGTCAGATGCCATGGTTAGTGTAAGCAGTCTAATCCACAAAATAAAACCAACGTTTTTGCTTTCCTTTTTAAGCCAGCTGCAATGGAGGCAGGCTTCTGTTCTAAAGCCAATGAGAAGAGGACTATGCCCCCAAGCCCATGCCCAGGACACAAAAAACAGCCAGTCAGATCCTATCCTGACCAACTGCAGTAAGCTGTGTCCACATCTCTTTGCGTTATGTGGCAGTCCCAGCCCTGGTGTCAGAACCAGTAACCTGCTTTAAGGTTGGAAGCACATTTAGGAATCATCCTTATTTCCTTACCTTTTGTCCAGAAATAAAAGAAGATGTCTGGAGAGCCTGTCAGGCTCTCAGCAGTTGTTAATGCAGAAATATAGCCCTGGGGAATAAACCAGGGATCTGAAGATTTTCACTAAGGAACGACTGCCAGCTCCCTGAACAGCAGCTGGCTTCACAGAGAGGACCCCTAGGGTCTTTCTGTACCCCTCCTCCCAACAGTATCAGCCAGTGCAGAGGATTTTCTGTGCTGCAAGCCTGAAAGAGGCTACTCTACTCCTGGGCTAATTTTGTGCAAAACATGAAGCTTGGGTTTTTTTTTTGGTGTTAAAATCTTTTCTTTACGCACAGGAAATAGGTACTAAATAAACCTGTAATTCCTGTCTCTCCTTCCTTTCATAGACCCTAAGGCATGACAGAGAACTCTGTGTTTCCATCCTCCCAAAATACATAGAAATTATACCAAAGGCTAGAAGCAAGGCAGAAAAAAAAAAAAAAAAAAGGCTGAGATTTGCTCCATGACACAAAATCTGTCAACAGAAAACAAAAGGCCCCAAGGATCTCTGTGTCTTTTTTGTAAATGTGATGCTTCTCTTACAGTTTAGAGTAGTTCAAACACCTTTAAATGAGGCATGCATTTGAAAAAATTAGTTTACTGGAGAAATGGTCTTCAAGTTAGTAGGTAAGTGATGGCAGTACTGGCACCAATTTTGTGGACCAAGTGTTTACTGATTTTCCTAAATCCTCTGGTTCTGGAGGCAGAGCATTAGAGACCTCTGATATGCTTTTTATCAAATGTCTAGCCTGCTGGATTGCAAGGAAAGAAACAGAAACTATGATTTCAAAAGGGAAGCAGACAGGATTTATGACACTCATTTTTTTGGCTCAGAAATTCATGTCCTTCACCCCATCTGTTTTTGACTCTGGCCTCTTAGCTGACAATCATTTCTCCTGACCCTCTCTACAGTTCTTGCACTATAATTTGTAGTAAGTTGTGCTAATTGCTTCACTCTATGATTTCAAGGCCCCAGAAGACTTCACAAGAACAGGAAAAACAACCCATTCCTCATCTGGGAACAATGTCTTCTGGGATTGGGGCTTGTAAATGATGTCTGAAGTTGATGCCGCTTTGCTCCAGTGACAGGGCAGATCACAGGCAAAACAATCAGCTAAGTAAAGCCTCGAAATAGGAGTATTTTTATCCTCAGTGGACAGGTCCCAGGGTGACACTACATCTAGTCCTCCTTGGAAAAAGAGCCAAACATGGGCCAAGGAAGCAGCAAGGAAGACCAGCCTCCATTTACAGTCTGGTGAGGTACGATCAATCCCCATAAACTGCAGGCTAGAGCTGTTGGAACTGAGAGAACAGCAGAACATTTGCTAGGTATCTGCTGAAATATCTGGTTTGGTTCTGTTTTCACTTCCAGTTTCAGTGGTGCAGTGAGGGAAATCCAGGATTAAATTCTCTTCCAGAATAAAAATCTGGGAAATCAATTTCACTGTTTAGGAAGACAGCAGAGTCACTGTGAACTTTGCCTGTTAAGCTCTCAGGTTTCCAAGCCTGTCCACTCCAGTATGGTCTCCTCTGTACACCACTTCTATATTCAGGATGCACTTGCGAAGGTGAAGTCTTTCACCAGTTTTTTCACTCCAGCAGCCCACACACACCGACTGACCCAGGGAAAACACCCATGTGGCACATGAGAGAAAACCGTTCCTTGGAGGCTTGTGTAGGAGAAATCTCAGTGTCTGAAAGGCTGGCTTGAAAGATGAGGGTATAAGCAGAAAGGTTTGCACCTGAACTCAGTATCTCTGCAGCAGGTGCTGGCATTAACAGCACACACGGATCCATTTTCTTAAGTGAACACCACCACTGATTTGAAAGGCGTTAGTTTTACTTAGCGTGGGTGCAGATCCCTTGCTCCCCACTGAACAGAAAGGAGAGTGGGGCTGAAGAACTCTATTGAAGAGACTGTGCACGGCGGTGCCACTACCCCCGGTAACCACTGTCGGGACCTCCTCGGGAAACCCGGGGCACCCAAAGCCGATTTAGCTTGCGATCCCAATCAGCCGCCGAGCTGCACAGAGAGGGCCACGCCGGCCGAAGGCGGAGAGTCGGCGCCTAAATCCCCGTTCCCCATAGCTTCGTCACCGCCATCGTCGCCCGCGCCCCTCCCGGCCAGCGGGAACGCTCCGCGGGGAGGGCACGGAGCCAGCACAGTGTACCTTGGCCGCGGAAAAGCTCATCCTGCGCCGCGACCCCCTGCGGGGGCTCTACAAGGTCAAGCCCGACCCGCCACAGAGCCGTCCCCACGTCTAGACCTAGGCCGTGAGAGCCGCGGCGGGAGCAAGACTACATCTCCCGGCGTGCCCCGCATCCCGCCCCGGACTCCGTCTCCCAGGATGCGCCGCGCCCGGCCCGGCGCTGCGCGCGGCGGAGCCCCGCGGATGCTGCTGGCCGGGGGCGGCCAGG
>VWYK01109134.1:0-30422 GCA_013399775.1 Semnornis frantzii
TGTACACTTCTGTTTTGTTTTTTTTAGTCCCTGACCAATCTCCCAAGGAACATGTCCTCTGTGGTAACTGTCATGTGGATTTATAGATTAGCTTTCCTCAGAATTAGAAGAGATTTTGGTTTGGTGGTTTTGTTTTTTTTTGTGTAAAACCTCTTGGCCTGAGAGCTGTGGCTCTACTGTGTGCTGTCTCCCACAGTATTTCTAGAAGTTCTTGTGTTCACCTGCGCTGTTGTTCGGCCTGATGGTTTCTAGGCCTAAATATGTGTGTGCATATTGGGCATGTGTTTGTCATGCAATACAAAATACCATTGACTGTGGAGAAAACCTTGAAAAAATGACACAGTGCTGCTCGTTAGGGCAGAGGGCAGATGAGAAAAACAGAGTTATAAATTTAAAATTAATTAATTGAACTATAATAATGCCTTATGTAGCCACACTTTATGATGACTATAAAGGGCTTAACTCAGTTTTAGTTTAACTGACTTCCAGAATAAGTTAAGATAAATTAGGCCACTTTTACATCTTAATGTAAAGAGTTTGTTGGTCAGAGGACCTCAGTGTGTTTAAGCTAATTTTGAAAGGAAATTTATTTTTTTCTGAGTATCTCGATGTAGTGGAGTCCTTCTGTTAAAGTAAGGCCAAGAGTGTGTCTGTTTTGGGGCTTCTATTTAGTGGTACATTCTATAATGTGACTTCCCTGGCGTTGCCCATAATGAGTATGCTGCTGTGAGCTCTCCAGCTTTGCAAATTGGCTTCCTAACCAATCTAAATCCTCTGTCTAAGGAGGGTTGTAGAAACCCCTTCTTGTGTGCCTTGGCTGCTCTTGTTGTGCATTTGTGCAAGAGAGGACAGTCAGAATGCAGGAAAGCACCTACTAAACTAGACGAAGCTTTCAGGGTGAGCTGTAGTGCACCCTAGGGAGCTGAGTGTGTTTAAATCAAGCAGCAGTAATCTCTTCTTCCATGCTTTCTCCGTTTCAGGTTATCAAAGACTTCTTCCCTTCAATTCTAGCAGTTGCTCAGATGTTTCTGCGCTCTGCCCACCCAGCCATAGTCTCCTTTGGTAGCTGCATGTACAAACAAGCTTTTGCAGCCTTTGACTCTTACTGCCAGCAGGTACAGTGTGGTGGATGGTATCTATTTAATTTGTGTTTGCCCTTTGTTCTAGATTGTATGTTATGATCCTTTAGGTGGAGAGGATTTGTGGCAACTGGAAGCCTTTGGAGAGAGGTCTATGCTGTTAGAGTGGGCCAGGCAGAAGATGGAGAACAGTCACAGCAAGACTCTGTTAGCGAGTGACTGAAACACAGAGCCTGCTGGGAGGAGCAGGGAGCAAACAAGCAGGCCTCAGAAGTGGCAGAACATAAAAAAATACTTAGGGAGCAGAGATGACTGCTGGGTTTGCTGCAATTTGGAAAGCAAGCAAATTGACTGAGATCTAACCTGGAAATCAGGTCTGGAAACAGGAAAACAGGAAGAGCAACAGGGAAAACCCTGAGATGAGAATACCTATGACCATTAAAAAGTAAGGCCAGAAAAAGTTTTGTTTTGTTTTTTTTTTTTAATTGAAGCAAGAATGTAAATTTCAAACTGAGAAAGATGATTGAAACACTGGAACTGATGAAGTTAGAGGTGATGTCCTGCTGGTTATGGTGCAGTGTTCTGTGGAATTAAGAAAACAGAGTAGATTTTTATCACTCTGGTGGTAACAAAGAGCAGAAACTGCAATAGCATTAGCAAGCAGGAAGAAATTAGTAAAGAGCTGTTTTATGGAATTGTGGGAGCTTTAAGATCCAAATTAAATTCAGGCTCAAGGAGAAAGTCAGTATTGTGGATACCAGGAACTAAAGAGCAAACTGAGAAGGGACTCAGAGTACTATAATTGAGTTTCAGGATGATTTTCTGTTCTTGAGCAAAGTGTTTGATATCAGCAGAACAGGGCAGACATTTTTCTGTTGATATTTCACTATGGCTTCTCTGGTGCTTTATCCTCAGGAGGTGGTGACTGCTTTGGTGACTCATGTGTGCAGTGGGAGTGAGACAGAAGTGGACATTTCTCTGGATGCGCTCAGGGATTTAGTGACACTGCACACAGCCCTGCTGATGCGCTATGCCACCTTTGTGAAGGTAGGTGTACTTCTGGGGGTATACTGTACTTCAGGACCTTACACCACCTTGCCCCAGATCCAGAACAGGTTGGTACTTTTCAGATACCAAGTACTGGAACAACTGGTACTGGTAAAGCTATCTGTGTTGAGAAAAAAATGCAATGGTCAGAAGTGAAAAGTATCTGCTGTGAAAGTGTGAGCTGTAAGATAGCATAAATGGTGTTTTGACAGGGAAAATTGAGGTGGACAAAGGAAAAAGTTATTCCTCCTTGTAGATGGAGAGTGCTTAATTTTCAGGCATGAAATAGCACCTGTGATGGAAGGAAAGTGCTCTCTTTCTTAACATCAGTTATTTCAAATACTTTGCAAATACCTACTCCCTTTGTGGACTGCCTGTTCTACCACATGGAAGGACTGACAGTACTTCAGCCAGTATTTGGATCCTACAGCAAAACTCATGGCAGGGATGGGGAGAAGACTTGTGTCCTAAAATATATTTTAAAAAAGAAATCCTCAATGGGGAGAAAAAAAATGGGTCCTTAACTCCTAAGAGTGACAAGCAGGGGTCAGTTGCCATTTTCTAAAAGTAAAAATGGAGATCAAGAGTAAAGTGAAACAAGGCAAGCACATAGAAATGCTTTCCCAAACAGTCCCCCATCTGTGGTGAGTTGTAGCTTAAGGACACCCTGCATTTCAGAGCCTTTGAAGAGTATGAGTATTCCACCACTCCCCTGATTCGCACTTGGTGTTGATGATTCTGTAGTTTTCTGTTAAATGTAAGTTACTTGCTGTAAGAGTTTGCAGTGCAATCTGTCAGACATTCAATGGGTATAGCAGAAAGAAAGAGGCCTCACTTGCCTCCTGGCAGAGGGAGGAAGTGATAAGGACTCAGGCTTGAAAACAGTCTTTGGAAGAGATGGTCTAAGACTCTTGCTCGTAATTGAACGGATTGTCAGGTGCAATGGGGTATATTTGCATGCAGCAGTCTGCTGAGACCTGCTGACTTTCCTCCTGACCTTGTTTGCATGTTCTTGTGCTGGCAGACCACTTACAGCTTATGGTTTCTCTGGACCAGTCTCTGATACTTTACCAAAGCTTGCACGTGAAACATGTTAGTCAATGCTCTGGCCACACCTCAAGGTCTGGCAAGGCAGTGTGTTTGGCATGCCTTTCAGAGGTGGTTGAGACACTAGCCAGTGAGCCGTGAAAAGATTTGCAGAGCTGCAGATGCCTGGTGTGTTTCACACTGAGCTGGAGCCTCTCCAGCACAGAGAGAACATGCAAATCTTAGCACACATCATCTCCCCAAACAACTATTTTTAATCTTCAAACTGGTTGAATTTTCTTAAGGGTTGCAAAAGTGGATATCTAATCCTGTCAAACTCAACATCTCATTCCAAAGGAGAATAATTAAGGCCAAAGTAACAGTTCCGCATTTAGGCTTATTTAATCTGAATGTAGCTTTTTCCTGCATGTACAACAAAGCTGAAGTGAATCATCCTTCCCTGCAGCTGATACTCAGTGTATTATTTTGAACATGGGAAGGGGCTGTGGATACATCTGAGCTAGTTTGTGGCTTCTCTCTTGCAGACCACATCTGAGCTAGTTTGTGGCTTCTTTCTTGCAGACCATTTTAGACTCTACACAGAAACTGAATCCATGCCAGATCCGGAAGCTATTCTACATTCTCAGCACGCTGGCATTCAGCCAGAGGCAAGAAGGGAGCTATATCCAGGTGAGCAGGGACACAACAGAAAGCTGTTGGACATTAATCTAGCAAAAAAGGGGCAGAGTTTGTGTTGTGCCAATAGCGGCCTTATCTATGAACAGTTACTAATGTCAGAATGTCCTTCAGCTTAAAATTCTCTCTTCCCACCCTCTACAGCAAGGGCTCATCACAGTGACTACATACCTCACATCTTTCCCAGAAAGGTCCTCTTCTCTTGCACACTGAAGACAGATAGAGTTGATAGAAACTATAGCGAAATGGGGACTGATGGCAGTCTCTAACATCTCACTTGATGTGGGATCATCACCAATATATCAAGTTGGCTGTGGCATTGTTTAGCTGAGCCTTGAAGAGTTGCAGAAGTGTGCGTTCAGCAACCTCCTTGTGAAGCTTTTTTTCCTTCAGTTGGAAGCATTCAGGATGTATAGTTTGGCTTGTTCCCCATGATGTTCATTGTGATTCATCTGCTTAAAGTTTATACACCAGAAACATCAAAGACACTTATGTTAGAAAAACTGAGCTGTACAAGACAGAGGACTTTGCTGTGAAGTGGTAGACTTCATACCTTTTGTGCTTCTAGTTTAAACACAAGAGGCTGTCAAACCTGGTCTAAATGCATATTCATTTTATACAGGAGTCTCATATGACTTTTTTTTTTTTAACATATCCTTTTATTAATTATACATGAAACCTGGAGCAGCTGCATGTTCTGTATAGTAATTACAGCAAAGTCGAAGCAAGATACTTTTCATGCTCTTTGCAGCCTCACCCAGCACTGTAATCAGTATTTTTGTAGTAAAGGAAACTGAGATCTTGCAGTCCTTTTGGAAAGCCGTGATCCCAATAAACCATCCCCCCAGTGGGCTTTGGTGACAGCCTTAAGTGAGGATGCCAATAGAATTAAGAATGATGTACCAGTGTGGTGACAGGGTCTGCATCTTTCCTTTAGGATGACATGCACATGGTGATCAGGAAATGGCTCTCCAGCACACTTCCCAACCACAAACAAATGGCAATTATTGGTGCTGTTACCATGGTAGGCAGCATGGCATTAAAAAGGTGAGAGAGATTAATTTAACATACTTTTAGTCCAGACCAGACCTGGAGTGGAACAGAGAAAGAGGAGCATTGCCCTTCAGCTTGTGTATGTCTTGGTCCAATCTAGGAACTACAAACTCTTTTCTGCAGAGCACAGTGTTGGGTGTCACAGCTGCTTCAGTGCCACTCACCTGCTGTTAACCTCAAAGGCACCAGAATTTCTTATTCTCCATGGAAGCCCCGATAGGGTCTGTTGCCTGAAAAAAAATGTGAATGCTGTGATGCATTGACCATAGATCAGGTTCTTACAGCTAGCTGAATAACCTCACTTGCCCTGTGTTTGGATACAGGGATATCTCAAAGAGAAGTAAGGAGGGAGATTGTTACTACAGTGTTGGGCATTGACATGGTAATTTCCAGTGTACTGCATAAATAATGTATAAACAGCATCTGTAAGCCAGGCAAACTCCTGGTAAGAGCTGTGGCAAAGATTAAAGCACTTGGAAAATAAGGATTTGGCTGGTGTTGGGAAGCATTATTTAGCTCACTGATTTTGCACTGCTTAATAAATACTTCAGCTGTTTATTACATGAAGAGAAAACCCCATCTTAGCTCTGGGTCCTGAGTCAGTGGACTTCTTCATGGTTGCTCCCATAGCACTGACATCAGACTTACAAATTTAAAGGCACAGGTTCAAGTCTAAGCAGAGTACGCTAATAGAGTTACTTAAATAGGGAAATTTAGAAAAGTGTAGAATAAGAATTATAAGTTTAAAAAAAAAAACAAAACACCAAATCCAAAAGGACCTATGGGGTCATCAGTGCATCAGTTTGACGTCAGGAACTTTACCTAGTGAAGTGCACACAGAGGATCCCAGCAGACAGAGCATGTTCCATGCCTTGGAAAAAGTAGATCCCCAGGGAAAGCTTGATGTTTAGAGAAATTCCTTCCCACTCAAGTCTGACCCAAATGCGTGGGGAAAATCTGTCTGCACTTGAGAAAGTTCACGTTAAATTGTTGTGTGCTTTACTGGCATCTTGACTGATTTTTCTCAGTAAAAGATTAAAGGAGACAGACTTGAAAGCCAAATATCAGAGGAAAAAGTTATTTTCTGAACCCCGCAAGTAAGCAACAGGAATTTTTGAGTAGTTTTTCTAATGTACAACTACAGATATTAACCTTATGGTAAAGTCAGGCTCCATGGTTTTGAGAAGAGAGGACAACTAGAGAGCTGTCCTGAAGTTCCCAGATAGCAACAGGTTGGTCTTTTTCCTAATAGTGTTCCAAAGGACATCTTTCTCATGCATAATTCTCCAGTTTCTGGGGAGAGAACTTTGTGTATGTGATGGGTTTTCTGTGTCTGAAGTTTTGGGCACCAACAGCAGAATTATCCATTCCTTTCAGAAATGAAGGAGATAGTATTTCATTGGAGAGACCGCAGATGAACAGTGAGCATGATGGGCAGGTGAGTACCAAGACTGGGGCAGGGTGGGAAAGGAGGAGGATGTGGTCAGCAAGAAGGTGAGACTAGAAACAGAGTCTTTCCTGAAGTGGTACTTATGTGTGGGAACCTGGTGTTGCTCATTGAGTGCAGAGGCAAGAATCTGTTGTTTTGGAGGAAATGAAGATGTCTACTAAAACAGTACCTGCTGGTCTTGCCTGCAGATAGGCCAAGACAAGCAGTACTGTGGCCACCTAGTGAAAGCCTTTTATCCAGTTATTATTTCAAACACAATGGGAAGAAACAGGTCAGTCTGCTTCTGCGAGCCACAAGCAACCTTTGCCTTCCTCTCAGCTTGGCAGCAGTGTTTTTCAGGCCATCCAGAGAAAGTACTTATGTAGCCTTGGCTTTTTTCCTTAGCTCCCACTAAAGAATTTTTTCTAGGCTGACACTGTCTAAGGGTGGTCCTGGGTCAGGGTTTTTGTGTTATTTTTTTCATGGAGCTGGGCCAAGACCTTGGAACATTCATGTTCCTTCTTCAGACTGGGCTTTTGCAAGACCCAGTCACCATGTGATATTACCCTATAGGGATGAAACTTTGGATACGCTTCAGAGTGAATTGGTATAAAAGACACTCATTTCTGAAGACTACTCTCTCTCCTTTCAGCTTTCAACCTTGCTGGACCTTGTGGGCTTCTGCTGTGAGCAAGCACCAGAGGTCTTGGCTCTGTACTACGATGAACTTGCCAGTTTGATTGAAAAGCAGAAGGGGAATTTGGACTTGCAGCTCCTGGTATGTTGCACAGAAGTTTGAAGTTAATTGTGTAAGTGAATTTTTCAGATAGGTGATTTTTTTCAGGCATTGGCAGGGCAGAGTCGATTTGAGGATTTCAGTCTAGTCTGAGAATTCTTGTCCCAGGCATGCTTAAAGTCCCCTAAGAGATTGATCAGACACAAAATCTTCTTGCAGCCCTCTGTGCGCGTTTTTTGCTGGCAGCGGATTCCTCACTGTGCTTTAACAGTTTCCTTTACGTGAACTTTTACACGAGACAAGATTTCAGAGCATGCTTTTAAGATCCATAAATAAAAGAAGAATCTGAAAGAACTTTAAACTTAGTATTGAAATTGGCTTCTGGTCAGACTATCAAGGCTTCCTGATGTCTTGGAAGAGCCATAGTCATTTATGGTAATAGGAAGAGGCTTGTGAAGGGCACTGGACAGTTTTTCAGGCTTGCTAGGCACTCCATTTGCATATGTGCTGTGCCTGCCAGAAGGGTAGCAGACCATCTTAGAGCCAAGGAGAACATAAAGGACTGCCGTGGAACTGATCACTCTTTGTGGTACAAGAGCTCTTTGCAGCTGCTGGTTGAGTGGAGGAGGAGGGAAGGAAGGCAACCACAGTGCTGTGAAGTGCTGGCAGTCACTCTAAACGGTTCCGTGCCTAAGGCTAGAAATGCCAGCCTCCTGAGGTCCATCTGAGTGCTCCAATGAGGAAAAGCAAAGGAAGGAGTGGGTTCTGCTTTTTCCCTTGCAAGACTGAAATGTAAAAGCAAGCTAAACTTCTTTAGATTTTTTTTTGGGGGGGTCTTTTCATTGTCTGTTTGTCCAGGCTCTGTCACAGCTATTACTTTTATTTTTAACAATGTAAGTACGTGAAATGTGTGGGACACATTGTGTGAAATAAAACTTTGCCAGCACTTCATAGCCAGCTCTTTCTAATGAGCAGCACTTAGAAGAGAGAACTTCCCATGGCTGCTTTTATCTTCCAGCCAACTCCTTTGCTTTTTTCAGTAGTGCAGAACTCATAGACATGCCTGCAACCAAAGAGTGGAGAAGAAATTGGTATTGTGTCCTTAGCAGTGTTTCCTGGCTTTGTCTCTGAAGGCTTTTGGCTCTCCTTGCAGGCAGTAGGGCTTCATTGCTGTAGCTGTTACAGGATACTTTTGCTTGGCCTTATCTTCTGCATTTTCCACTGCTACTGGTGAAACTTTCTTTCATGAGCCCCTTTGCTGAGCAGTTTTTTTTCTTTTCTTTACAGGAGGAGTTTGGGAAGAGTTTGGTGGAGAACTTTCCCAGTGACTTTGTGGTGGATCTCAGCCCCACAGTGGATGGGTATGCTAATCACAGGCTAAATATTTCTGGAGTACTGTGTACAGTTCTGGAGCCCCGAGCACAGGAAGGACATGGAACTGTTGGAGCAGGTCCAGAGGAGGGCCACGAAGATGATCAGAGGGCTGGAGCAGCTCTCCTATGAAGACAGACTGAGAGAGTTGGGGCTCTTCAGCCTGGAGAAGAGAAGGCTTCCAGGAGACCTTATAGTAGCCTTCCAGTATCTGAAGGGTGCATACAGGAAGGCTGGGGAGGGACTATTTACAAGGTCTTGTAATGACAGGACAAGGGACAAGGGGTTTAAATGGGCAGAGGGGAGATTTAGACTGGATGTTAGGAGGAAGTTCTTTCCAGTGAGGGTGGTGAGACACTGGCACACGTTGCCCAGGGAGGTTGTGAATGTTCCCTCCCTGGAGGTGTTCAAGGCCAGGCTGGACGAGGCCTTGAGTGACCTGTACTAGGGGGAGGTGTCCCTGCCTGTGTCGGGGGTTGGAACTAGATGATCCTTGAGGTCTCTTCCAACCTTACCATTCTATGATTTTATGATTTGTTCCTCTTGCCCAGAATGCAGTTTGTCAACAAGAGCTTGCCCGCCTTTCCTTTCAGTTCATTCATGTTCCCAGTGAAGTCCCTGTATAATCTGGATGAAGAGGAAAGTCAGGGAGCAATTGCTATTAACCTCTTGCCATTGGTGTCACAGAGCGAGCATCATGGGGCCGCTGCTGAAATGAGGAACCAGAGTAAAAGGTACTTTCATACTTGCCTGTGAGGTGACTGCACAGTTAAAGGAATTGTTTTCATTTGGTGTACTTCCCTGCTGTCAGCACTCCCTACCTGCCTGCTGAAGAGCTGGACAGAGAGTTAACTTGTTTCTGGTGTTCTTCCCTTGCTGCTGGACCTGTTCAGGTGGGTCTAGAGGCATAAGCTGGGTGGGAACTGGCAGTCTGTTCTGGCTCACCTGGTTAGGCGATCTTGCAGTAAGTCATGCTACATCTGCCTTGTTTCCTACCTGAGAATAGTAGCTCTTTGGTCCAGGGTTATGATGTTGCTAAATGCCATACTGAGAAATACAGGTGGCTTTGAGGTGACCAAAAAACACTACTTTGAGTGACAGCTCTCAAACAGAGAGTCACTGAGGTCTTAGTGTATCAACAGTACACAATTTGTTCTCGCCTTCAACTGTACTTTGACAATGTAGACTTGTACTCCACAGAAAAACCACAAACATGCAGCCACAAGGGAAATTTGGCTGAGAAATAGGGGCTTTTTCTTTAGAGAATGGAACAGGAAGCATGTGAGAAATAAAAGTTAAACAGCAGGGCATCAAATTCATAAAAGGGTTTAAAAAAAAAAAAAAAAGGCACCTTCATATCCTGCATAATTTACTGTCCTAAGATTTTCTTGAGATTTCAGTTGTGCTTACAAAAGGACATGATCACTTTAACTACTATGTGATTCTGTGGAGAGAAGATTAGTTTTCCTCACTCAGAATGTGGGCAGTAGCATACCACAAAACATTCAAGGGGGCCTCTCCCCTACTCACAGTTGTCTTTTGCTCAACTTCTTATAATTCCTTCTGAATTATTCAACTTTGCTTTTCACCAGAAATAAGTCTGATTCCATTTTTTTGTCCATTACAGCAGTTTTCTCATCCTGTGCTTTTCCAGAAAACTGGCAATTACCAGTTTTCAAACTTGTAGGGGTTTTTAACCATGTGATGTGATTCTTCTCTGTGTTTCTGGGACCTGCAATAAATGAAACAGAAGGCAAAATGGCCTGGGGAGGACATAGGTTGTATTGGAAAAGTGCTGGCTATTCTGGAGGTATCTGAGGCCTAGGATCCACTCCATTTCTTATTTTCCCCCCAGAGTAGTGTCACCGATGTGTCTGTCGCCCTGTTTCCGATTGCTGAGGCTCTACACTGGAGAGCAAAACGGTGGAAGCCTGGAGGAGATCGATGCTTTATTAGGTATGGGAAAGGAACCTGTTTTAGAGTCTGTTTGCCTGACAGACAGGCTGCCCCTGGTCTGAAAAGACCTCCTGCAGCTGTGGGAAGAGTTGTGCCTCGATGCTTTGTTGCCCACAAAGTGGAAGGGAGGCAGGGGAGACAATTGCTTTGTCTGGGGATGGAGTAGCTGACAGACTTACTCCAAAGAGCTGCTGGATACAGGTTTTGGTGAGAGACTTTGCCCATGCAATGACCAAAGGATAGGTAGAACACCCAGTCCAACGTGTTCTTTTCCTGCTCTGTCTCAGGTTGCCCTCTGTACCTGACTGACCTGGAGGTTGAAGGGAAGCTGGACTCACTGTCCAAGCAGGAACGGGAATTTCTGTGCTCGCTCCTGTTCTATGCTCTCAACTGGTTTCGTGAGGTGAGCAGAGCCTTGTCTGCTGCTTCTGGAGTGGCAGTGAGGAGCAGCACTTAGAAACACTAGCTCTACTCTTCAGGGGTGCAGTTGTTGCTGAATAAGTGTCTTGCCTCTTGGAAACCCTTTCCAGCAAAGTCCTGGTGATTTCTCCATGTTCTTATCTTATCCTATTTAGGACTTGAGGCTGTTATTCAGAAAAGAAAACGTAGTAAAAGTGAGTACAAATTTGCCTAAACCTGGTTTGTGTCTTTAGGTTGTGAATGCCTTCTGCCAGCAACAGGATGCTGAGATGAAGGGCAAAGTTTTGACTCGATTACAGAACATCACAGAGCTGCAGACTGTGCTGGGAAAATGCTTGGCAGGTGAGCATGAAATGTTTGTACATTCTGGGCCTGCACCAGCTGTGGAGTGAAAGTGGAGGAAATCTCTGGTAACACATCCTGCATTTTTACAGTGGCCTAAGAGATCATGCATGGACAGCTTTTGTTCTCATTGTGTCTGCATCCAAACTGCCCTTCTCAGTCGCCACCTCAGTGGCATCTCTTTGAGTGTGACTCTGCCAAGTCTGCATGGGAAGCCTGTGTATGGTAGACAGTGGAGTAAACCAACTTCCATCCTACAGAAACTGTGTTTCTCCAGTATTCCGGTGATGACGTCTCATTTGCAATGTGCATCATTCACTCACGTAGTTCTACCCTTCTTTCCCATCAGAATATCCCAAATACTCAAGTTCCTCTTTTTCCTCCCATCCTATAGCTTCACAAGTCCAGGTGTCCATTTCCAAAGCTGTGCTTGGAGTTTTTTAATGACTCATCAATTACAAACTGGAGACTTTTCATCTCTGGCATTGTCTCCATTACCTTTTGTCTGCCTGGTTTGTGTCTGTCTTTGTTTATGGTTTCCTCTTTTAACTGTTATCTCCTTTCACGCTGAGAAGGCCTTTGATAAGATAAACATAAGAAGAGTACACTGTCACTTTCCACAAGCTACCTGTTGAGAGCTGTAAACCAACAGACCAGCTTCAGATGAAGAACAACCTCGATGCTCCTGGAGCACAAGGCCACTGGGGAAAGAGGCTCAGATGCACTAGGACAGCTTCTTTAAGATGCTTCTTCCAGCTTCTCCAGCATGGACAAGTGTCCAAGGACAGCTGAGCGCTCCTTATCTTCCCTTGGTGGAGGAATGCAAAGAGTTGCAATTCCATTGTAATGCAGACATATGAGAAGGCTAATTGGAGCTAAATGCACCTAAGCCTTAGAGCAGAAGGGTGAAATTTCACCAGGATGGTGAAATGTGTGATACTTCCTCTAGATAGTATCATGCTTGTATTTGTGATTCAGAAGCCAAACTAACCCCATTTCTACATTTTGTCTCAGCAACCCCTGGTTATGTCCCACCACCAGCTACTTTTGATTCTGAAGTCATGGAGGCTGTACCATCCATTAGTGCTGTTGGTCCAGCAAGAAAAAGGAATGGTAAGAAAACTTAAAACATTTAAGAAGACAGAGGCAAATTGCACTGCAGCCATGGCATCTGTGTGCGCATAAAGCGCAGAATTCCTGACAGAATCTGTTTAGCTTGAAATCTTATCTGATCAACTCCTGTTGCAACTTAAGTGGAGATGTAAAAATACCCTACTCCAAATAGTCTGTCTCCTTGGGAAAGCTGATACTTGGTATTAAACAATGAAAACCCAAGGCTTTCATTGACTATTCACCTGCCAAAGTGTTTTCTGCAGGAAGTTTTTCTGCCTTCAGTGGGTTTGTGCAATCGTCTTGTACTAAACCCATGTCTTGAGCTGCCTTGCATATCCCTGTCCTTTAGGTTGTGCCTAACTGAGTGTCTTAGGAACCTTGTCATGGCCCTACTGCACAAGGAAACATTTCCTTCATCCTTTCCCATTGCCAACTCTCCCAGAGAAGAAACAGAACTTGCCTTTCAGTTTTTCAAGAAGTAGATTTGCTTTGTCCTGTCTCTAGTTCTGTTGTAGTTTAGATTAATATTTCCTGGGAACATGTCTGACTTCAAGCCAAATTGGACAAAAATTAACATTCATAGCATCATAGAATGGTTTAGGTTGGAAGTGACCTCAAAGATCATCTAGTTCCAACCTCCTGCCATTCAATGAAAACAAGTGGAGGAGGTCACAGATTAAAGAGTTCTGTTGTCAAACCCATTCTACAGGGACTGGACATGTCATGTAAGAGTGACTAAATAAACAGAAGGGAAGTTATTGCTCTGTTCTGCAGTCAAGGAGCTCCTTTGTTTTGAAGGTGCAGAAGTACTCAGATTAGTAAGCCCAGTCCAGCCCAAGAGACTCCTAGACTTGGTTTGTCTTGTCTTGTAAAAAATCAGAGTGCTGTGACCATATCACGCAGCCTTGAGAGTGTATGGTTTTGATACCAGCCTTGCTCCTCCTTTGAGTGTGCAACCAACAGAGAGGGGAGGGCTTCTCTGTCCGCCTCACACCTGCCCTCCCAGCTGCCTGATTTCCTGCCCTGTAGGAGCTATTTAGGTTATTTATTTATTTCTAGTTTAGGTTTTTGCTATTCTAACAAGTTGACTGCTTCACCAATGGTCAGGTTTCCTGAGTCGATGCACAGCAAGTGTCAGTTGTTTCTGACTGAGAACAGGAGAAAGAAGGAGCAGGACTACTCTTGAGCCATTAGATCAGCTTAAGCACTGTCGTAAAATCTAGCCTAAGACTATTCCTCAGTAGAAAGGGAACAAGGAGCTCCTTAGGAGAGACATACCAAATTCACTTTCCAGTCTGACTCAGAGAGTTTATTGTGACATGGAAGAACCTTCTGTCTGCTTTGCTTTTTCAAAGATACTGCAATAAAAGATGATTGATTATTGACTCATTGATATTGTTTCACTTCATCTATGGCCTGCCCCCCAGAAAGGATCACAGAGACACAAAAGCAGAAGTCTCTGATGCTCATCAGCACAGGAGTTATAAAATGGCAGCTGAAGGTGTATGCCAGGCTTTGCACTCCTTGGAGATTTCCCTGAGTATTCCCTTCTCAGGTTGCTTAGGAAGTTGACTAAACCAGATTGGTATGCAACTAGCCCCTGCTCCATAATTTCTTAGGCCTGATGAAAGTATAGCCTGTGCTGCTTTCCTGGCTGCAGGTGCTGTCCAGTGTTGAGCAGTGTAGCCTTCATTTCTGAATTTTGAACTTTTCTTTAAGGAAGGAAAAAAAAGGCTGATGGCAGCAAAGCTGACTCAACAGAGCGTTCTCAAGCAGATGACAGTTCTGAAGGAAACCAACCTGATACTGAGCTCTCTGAGCTGGAGAAGGTAGGTGTTATACCCCTGGGGACTTGCAAGTCAGACAGACTAAGGATTACATAGAAGCATAAACAAAAGCTTTAAGAGAAGAGTTGTCCACTTTACAAGTTAATTGGAGTCAAGCAGTTCAGTTCTGCTTTCTGAAACCTGCCTGCATCTGCCTTTTGAGCATGGTCTACTACAGAGGACAGCCACTCTGGTAGGTGGTGTAGTTCAGGACAGTGTAAAAGTGCAGGATGACCAATAACTGTTAGTTACTCTCTGGTTAAGACTATGGAAGCCTTTTGTTTTAAGCCAGTGTCCCATCTCAAATTGCTTCAATAACCTGCCATTCCTAGAATCAGGTCAGAAACTGTGGGATCAGTCTGGGAAATACAAACCCTGGTATCTCCTGCTGATTTAGTCTGCTTCAGTTTGGAGGTTTTCTTGGAGGTATTTAATCAATGTATTCATAAGGCATCTTTGGATTTACCTATTTTCATCACAGGCTAAGAACTGTTTCTCAAACCTATCGACCAATGAATTATTGGATTTTATTTCTTACTCTTTTGAATAAGTTCTTGCAGAGCTGTCACCATATCTGGAATGCAAGATCTGTGGTGGCTGAAAGAGAGAAGCCAGGGAAATGTGCCCTGCTTTGTGCCCAGCATCCTGGGAGCTGGGATCTCATAAGCATCCCACAAGGCCCCACTTACACCACTGTTACTACTAAATATTATTCAGAGTCTACTGTCAGTTTCAGCTGGGCAAATATGCTTCTACTTTCCTCCTATTGTAGAAATATGGTAACAGAGTCAGATATGACAACAAAGTCACTCAAAGTAAAGGGAATAAGCAAAGTCTCAAATAGTTAGGGAGCAGTTTTCTTAGTGAAGTAGAGTACTAGTCTCAGACCAGTCTTTAGGTGCCATGCCCTGCCCAGGGCTACAGATTACAGAAATCCTGTTGTAAGCCACATATAACACAGACTGGGTCTCACAATGGGGCTGTGTGGAGTTAATTTCTAAGAACATACAGATTGTCAGCCAGAGGCAATGGAGCATCCCATAGTTTGCCACCCTGCTGTTTATCAATGATTTGCTTTCATCTCTCATGGCCCTTATGGGTACTTCTGGTACGAGTCCAAAATGGGTTTCCCAGTGGCCACTGATTCACAGAAGGTAGATAACAAAGATTAATCCAATTTACACAAAATGCACAAATCTGCATAAAAAAAAAAACAAAACAACTTTGAGCTAGAAAGTCTTTCAGGTTGCAACCTGAATTCTGCCATTTACTTTTCAGAGTGCTGCTGAGAGAGAAGCAGGAAATCCTCTGACACATCTGCAGAGCTACCGCCCGTACTTCCGAGAGCTAGACCTGGAGGTGTTCACTGTACTCCACTGTGGGCTGCTGACAAAGTCTATCTTGGACACTGAGATGCATACAGAGGTGAACAGAACACTGTAAAGCCATACTGACAAGGTTTTGTGTAACTACCTCTCTTAGAGGCCTTGGTCCTTTCTGTTCCATTAAAATGGAACAGAACATCAACACATGTTGATGTTGTGTTGGTGTGGGGCTACAAACTAGGTACCAGGAGAGAATTCACCTCCAGAGAAGCTTCATGGCACTGAAAAAAAAAGATTACTTTCCTCAGAACAGCAAACATACAGTGTAGCAACATTAAAACCAAAGTAATATGTTGCCAAAAAAGGAAAAAAACTCTACTATAATATGTATAGACCTCATTCAAAGCAAGAGGCTCTAGTACTGAACTCTCTTAAGCTCTAGGATGTTAGATACACTAATAGGTGGCCTGCTTGTTTTGACAGTTAAGTACAGCCCATGTTGCAAAAGGGCAAGTATGTCCAGGCATCAGCAGATGAGAAACTTGTGACAAGTATGAGATTGGTGACTTGAACGTGTCCTCAGTGGGCAGGGCCCTGTTAATCATCTGGGAGTTTGTATAAAGCTGTATTGCTACACACGTGAGAAAAGCAGAAGTGCTTAATTTTGTTACCCTCTTTGTAGGCTGTCTGATTCCATTTGGAGTCTAATTTTGTTCAGCCACAGTAAGATTCACAAAATGTGAAAAGGCCACGGAAGGCTGGAGTACAGCCTGGTCTGCTCCAAGGACAGCAGTCTCTCTGCATGCTGTCACAGGCCAACTGGAAGACTTTAACAAGTCTCCTGGGCTATGTGATGTTGTTTCAAATGACTTCCTGACTGTGATTCAGTGGATTGTGACTGGGCTTAAACTTTATCTGTGAGAGCTTATTTCTCAGCAGTTGTTACTGACGTTGCCTCAGCTACGTTCAGAGCACCAGGTTTGTGTTAACTTTGAGTAACCAGAACCAATGCCCCATATCAGTAATGGGGAGACATAAATCACTACCACCTACCTAACAGGTTCCTGGCTGAGGTTAACTAAGCCATAACTGGAAATGAAGGGTGAATTTGAGCTTTGGGGCATTACAATGATGTCTGGGTCCTGGCACTGACCATTCTTGTAATCGCAGGCTCGTGAAGTTGTGCAGCTGGGGCCCGCTGAACTTAGCTTTCTTTTGGATGACCTCTGCTGGAAGTTGGAACATGTGCTGACCCCAGGTTCCACAAGGAGAGTGCCCTTTCCAAAGGTAAGTGCAGCAGTAGCTAAGGGTCTAGGCTTGGGCTGAGACAGAGCATGTCAGTGGCCTCCAGGCCTTTTCCCAGAAAAGAATTCCTGAATTCCTCAGAATTCCTGCCTAGCTTAATTTGCATGTTCAAAATTCTCATAGTGCTTGAGTCAAATTTTGGAGTCTGATCTTAAACGTCTTTTCCAACCTAAATAATTCTATGATTTCATAAAAGAGCTACATGTAACACTGATTTTATTCTTTTCATCCACTGTTATCCATTTGTCTGAGTTGGTGCTGTTTGCTCTTTGTTTACCCTGTGGCCTGTCCTGGCAGAGTATGACACCAGGAACTGCACTGCTCAGAAGCAGTCTAAGAGGTAGCACTTGATGTGAGCTATTTTCAGCTAAGGCTGATAGAGTGACCTCAATCTTTTGTGTTTACTGCAGGAAAGAGGCTGCAAGGATATTGGCTTTTCCCACCTGTGTCAGAGAACCCCTAAGGAAGTTGCTGTTTGTGTAGTCAACTTACTAAAGCCACTGTGTAATCACATGGAGAACATGCACAACTACTTCCAGGTAAGTGGGCAACAAGTTTGACTTGAAAAACTGTCAAGTTTTGTCACTTCTAAAGGTGTTTTGTTTGTGGGGGGAAAAGGCAGTGGCTTTGTTTCTTCGGGTTTTGTAAACGTGGAATTTACAGAGCTGGATTTTTGTGCCATTGTCTTTCCTTGGAGACAACACTTA
Organism: Semnornis frantzii; assembly: GCA_013399775.1. Classification (NCBI taxonomy): domain Eukaryota; kingdom Metazoa; phylum Chordata; class Aves; order Piciformes; family Ramphastidae; genus Semnornis; species Semnornis frantzii. The sequence continues at coordinate 17,432 of VWYK01109134.1, forward strand.
ATGAAAGAATTTGTTCTACGTTAAAGGCAGTTGCAGTACAAAGTCAGGGTGTGGAAGACAACCCAGGGGTGAACATCCAGGAACGCCAGCTGATGTCCTCTTGTTACCAACAGCTGTTACTAACTTTTCGCTCCCTATTTGCTTGGTGAGTTCAAACAAAAGAATGCACAGCCACCTAGACGAGCATAGTCTCTTGTTGCATCCTCTTCCTGTTCCTTTTCTTCAAAGTGTTTGTACCCAGTGAATGGCCTGGCAGCCATGCAGAGCAACATACTATAGTGGCTTGGGACTTCAGCACTTTGTAGTTAAGTCAGACTTCATGGCATGATCCATAGCTAACTAAAACTGTAGGGGAATTAACAGTGAAACCATGATGAGGGACTGAACTGACTAGAATTCATTGTGGTTTTGGATCAAGACCAGCATAAGTGACATACTGGCACATCTGGTTGTGCAACTCTCATTCTGCCTAGGGATCTTGGAATTTCTTTATGCAGGAAGTCTCCGCATCCTTTGTGAAACTGTCACTGCCTGGATCCTGAGCTATGGAAGAGTTTCTTTTGCCAGTGGGAAAGGATGAATGTGTATTTCATTCACAAAAAGCCTGTGCTGCTGATGCACTTGAACTGGATTCATAAATGCCAAACTCCACAATGCATGTGCAGCCTGGATTTGACTCCTGCACAGAATCATAGAATCAACCAGGTTGGAAGAGGCCTCCAAGATCATGCAGTCCAACCTATCACCCAGCCCTAGCCAATCAACTAGACCATGGCACTAAGTGCCTCATCCAGTCTTTTCTTGAACACCTCCAGGGACAGCAACTCTACCACCTCCCTGGGCAGCCCATTCCAATGCCAATCACTCTCTGTGAAGAACTTCCTCCTAACAGCCAGCCTATACCTCCCCTGGCACAACTTGAGACTCTGTCCCCTCATTCTATTGCTGGTTGCCTGGGAGAAGAGGCCAACCCCCACGTGGCTACAACCTCCTTTCAGGTAGTTGTAGACAGCAAGGAGGTCGCCCCTGAGCCTCCACTTCTCCAGGCTAAACACGCCCAGCTCCCTCAGCCTCTCCTCACAGGGCTATGCTCCAGGCCCCTCACCAGCTTTGTCATGCTCCTCTGGATACATTCCAGTACCTCAACATCTCTCTTGAATTGAGGGGCCCAGAACTGGACACAGGACTCAAGGTGTGGCCTGACCAATGCTGAGTACAGAGGAAGAATAACCTCCCTTGTCCTACTGGCCACAGTGTTCCTGATACAGGCCAGAATGCCACTGGCTCTCCTGGCTATCTGGGCACACTGCTGGCTCATGTTCAGCTGCTATCTGCCAGCACCCTCAGGTCCCTTTCTGTCTGGCTGCTCTCCAGCCACTCTGTCCATAGCCTGTAGTACTGCTTGGGGTTGTTGTGGCCGAAGTGTAGAATCCTGCACTTAGCTTGTTAAATATCCCATTGGCCTCTGCCCACCTATCCAGCCTGTCAAGGTTCCTCTGCAGGGCCCTCCTACCCTCCAACAGATCCACACCTGCTCCTAACTCAGTGTCATCTGCAAATTTACTGATGCTGGACTCAATCCCCTGGTCCGGATCATCAGTAAAGATATTGAACAGGATTGGGCCCAGCACTGGTCCCCGGAGGACACCACTAGTGACTGGCTGCCAACTGGATGAGGCTTCATTCACCACCACTCTCTGGGCCCAGCCCTGCAGCCAATTCTTGACCCATATCAGAGTGAATCTGTCCAAGCCACGAGCTTGTTGTGGCAGATGGCGTCAAAGGCTTTGCTGAAGTCCAGGTAGACCACATTCACAGCCTGCCCCACATTCACCAGGCAGGTAACCTGATCATAAAAGGAGATCAGGTTGGTCAGGTAGGACCTGCCCCTCCTAAACTTATGCTGGCTGGGCCTGATCCCTTGACCATCCTGTAGGTGCTTTGTGATGGCACTTAAGATGACCTGTTCCATAATCTTGCCTGGCACTGAGGTCAGGCTGACAGGTCTGTCATTTCCCAGTTCCTCCTTCCAGCTCTTCTTGCTTCTACTAATATAATCCAGGATAACATCATAGAAGGTTTTTTTCAACTCTAATTTAGATCTATATACAGAAAGTGCTTTACCTTTGTGCTTAAAAATAGCTAACAGTTGTAACTGTGTAAAAAGTCTGAGGTCTACATCTCCCGTTGGCCATTACTGGAGCCTAAAGGAGCCTGATCTACTCCTACTGCCAGACTGCTTATTTTCTTATTAGTCAGTATGAACACTGGTTGTTCCTGAGTGTACCCATCTGGTAAAGCAGAGAACCTGACCCACTTTGTAACCAGAGGCAGCTCATGATCTGTTCTGCTGTTTAGTTAGGATAGAATAACAATTCTGTAAGTCAGGCAGGCATATTTGGGCCAGCTGTTCAGCCATTTAAATCCAACAGCTGTATTACAACTCCTTTTACATATGTTTAATCAAGGCCTCTTGTATTATTGACTGTTAATTAACTTGTGTTAAAGGTACACTTGACTATTATCATTATCAAGTGCAAGTATTCAGTCTATGCATTTAGAAGGTGGATTCATTTGAGCCTTTCCAGAACGCGTATCCTGACAGCGATTTCATGGACACTGGTAGTGGAAAGAGTTGAACAGCCACTATCACTGCACTTGCACAGCAGCTGTCATTAGACATCCCCTTTTGTTCAGGTCTGTGTAGCATTGGTTTAGAATATAAGGACCTCCACTTAGGTCCTCTGGTCCTCTTGTAGCCAGGTCCTCAGTCTAATTGAGAAGTTTGTACTGTGCCTGCACAAGGCTTTCTGTAGCCTGGAAAAGATAAAATGTGTATGAACTAAATTTGCTGTCAACATCAGGGTTTTGTCCCCTTAGAAGTTTTATATTGAATCTTCTTTTCTTCTTGTTGCAAAAATATGCCTGGATATGCTTTTGCATCTGATATTGCTCTTCCTTCTATTCTGATGATGAACTGGTTTGTTTATTCCTTCCCTCTCAGGAATGGTTTTTCTCAGCATGAAAATACCGACTTGCTAAGTTCAGCTCTCCAGGTGCTTGCAGAGAGGCTAAAGCCAGGGGAGACAGAGTTTCTTCTTCTTGAGGAGCTGATAAGGTAAAATCATTATTCTCCAAGCTCTGAAAGGGAATAATTTCAAGCAGTTTCCCCTAGTTTATGTGGGCATTACAAGTAAATGGTTATTTGCAAGCTCTCAGAGAGACCATACTCTATCCAGGGAGCTTTGTGTTTAACTGAATGACAATGCAGTAAAACCTAATGAAAAGGACCTACTGAACTATCAAATATGCATTGGTCTATGGATTGTTTTTGTTCGGATGCTGAGACTAGATTAGTAGGTAGCATTCAAAGAAGGAATGAATTTGTTCTTGTAGGAACACTAGGCAATAACAATATGTAAGAATCTTAGTGACTGGAGCTTGAGACAAGTTTCTTGGTGACTGAATTTTTATCTGCTGGTGGCTGACCACCCCTTCTTTAGAAAGGCATAGACAAAATACTGGGTTAGGGAGACCTTGGATCTCAGCTGATCTAATAATTCCCTTTTATTTATGTCTTTCTACGATATTACCTGGTGTACAGTGTTTTTCCCTTTCCTGTCATCCCCAGTGAAAGTTTTCAGTACCTGCTGAATTTCCAGCAGAGTGTTCCCAGCTTCCACTGTGCATTCATCCTCACTCAGCTCCTGATTGCTATCGCTGAGAAACCAATGACTGGCTGGAAGAAAGAGAAAATGGGTAATGTGTGACGAACCTCTACTCAGACTAGTTTTTGTGTTGCTCTTTGCCTCTAAATCTTGGGTTCTGTCTCTGAAGTGCATCTTTTGAGGGAGAGATTTTTCTTTCAGTTGTCTCACTGGGTGATCAGTCCTAGCAGTTAACAAAGGGAACAGCAGTAAATATATTGGAACCTGTTTGGTATTTGTTTTGCTATGCCTCAGTCGCATGCAAGAAGGCAGACTCCAGCTCACCTAGCTGGTGTTTTTAAAAATCACAGCCTCACAGGTGTTAAGAATTCTAACAGGTGTTAAGAATTCTAACAGCTGTTCAGTTTTAGTACCAGTTTAATCACTGATTATGGAGGCGATCATAGACTTAATCCAGTGCATCTTGCTAGTGCAACAGCACATTTCCAAAAATTATGGAAAGAAACTGCAAATAGAGCTGTTACTTCAGAGCAAAGAGAGGAAAGCCTGGATGGTTTTAACCCATTGCAGTAAATCTTTTCAATTAAGAGAGCTCTTCTCAGGGATTATAACCTGTTCTGTAAGAGGAACAGCATTCAAGCAGATAAGGCATAGATATGCTTGCAGGGAATGTACAAGAAAAGTATTTTATCTCCACTTTGTCACACACTGAAATAAAGTCCTCAGGCACAGTTCCCTTTCTCTGCTGTTTGTTTCATCATGCTAAGACACCTCTAGAATTTGCCCTACTCAGATTCCCCAATTCACTCAGAATTTCAAGTTCCATACTTGGAGATAATTTTACTATTTTAAACAGTCCCACGTGGGGAGAACTGCCCTCTGTTAAGTAATTACTTCCTGGTTTTAAATCATTCTGCAAGAGACAAGCAGGCTTGCTAGCAGTTTTAAGAAATATGTGAACTTTAAACCAGCCTGTTCACATGTATTATTATAGTGCTGTGACCAAAAAGTCAAGTAACTTATTGTTGGAATTCTGTTTCTAGAAATGGATGTCCTTGGGCTGGCTTATTGCCCTAATTAAAAACAAACAGTTGGCACAATGTAGAACCTACCAGATGAACAATGCTTAGCACAAGTTTATCAGGGAGAAATGGCCAGAGATGGATCGCAGTTGTGATGTGAGCAGATACTCCAGACCAGGAATGTACATGGATGTGTGTGTATTGTATCATTGGTGATAGATGTCCCTGTGGCCTTACTGCTTTTTAGGGGAAAGGCATTCTGACTTGGGGGAGTTCAAGCATATCGAGGGGGTAACAATATTGTGGACCTTCAAAAGGCCACTTGGAGTCACTGACTTTACATGGAAGAAGGGAATTGGCTTGGGTTCTTCCTTCAATAAGTTATCCTTTATCTTTTACAGCTTCCCTAGCGAAGCAGTTCCTCTGCCAGTTATGGGTGAAGCCTAGTGGAGACCAAGAGAAGGGAAGCCAGTTCAACAATGCACTGCATGCACTGCTCTGGTGAGGCTCAAGACATTGTCTCCAGCCTGGACGCTTCAGGAGAAGAGTGACATTTTTTTTCCTCCACCTCTCAGGCATCTTGCCCAGTCACCCAGATCACTCTGATAACTGACATTAGCCTCACAATGACATTAGCATCTCCCTTAGTACTCAGGGCCTGGAGACTTAATGTATGTCCAGTTTGCTTAGCTGTTCCCTAACCAGATCCTCTTCCATGGTCCTTCTTGCTCCATACTTGCTCCCCTCTGAGGCATGGGATTCCTTGAGACCAGTTTTGCTAGTAAAGACAGAGGTGAGGAAGGCCTTCAGTCCTTCCACATGTACCTCAGACTTCTCCATGTACTTTATCAGCAAGCCCCTGCCCCATTCCATAGTGGACCCACGTTTTTGATACTTAAGTATTTAAATAAGCCCTTATTGCCCTTGCCACAGCTGGCAGATTGAACTCCAGGAGGGCTTTGGCTTTCCTAACTTGGAGCATGAAGGAGTTGATCCTTGAATATCAACCAGCTTTACTGGACTCTTCTTCACTCGAGGTCCCTTATCATGGCAAGAAGGTCCAAACTCCACACTCCTTAAGTCCAGGGTTAGGATCTTCTCTTTGTCCTTCTCCTTCTTTTCAGGATCCTGAACTCCACCATGTTATGGTCACTGCAGCCAAGGCTGCCTTTGACCTCCCTATCCTGAAGAAGTCCTCCCTTTTAAAAAGTGTGAGGTCCAGCAGAGCACCTGTCCTCATCAGCTCCTCTGTCACTTCTTTACTTCTTGTTACTGACCCAGGTAGCCAATGGCAGACACCTGCTACAATGCCACCTATATTGGTTGGCTCCTTCATCCTTACCCCTGAATTCTTGGTTGACCCTTCTCAGGAGGACCTCCAGGCATTCCAGCTGTTCTCTCACACAAAGGGCAACTCCTCTCCTCCTCACCTTGTCTTTCCTAAGTACAAGAATGAGCAAATATTAAATCCAGCTTTGTTTGAAAGTTCTGCTTCAAATTTCCTACATATGATTGATTGCCTTTGCCATAAGAATGAGCTTGACAATTTTGAGCCACATGTGGCAGTTAGGGCAGCATTCAAGAACTTGCTGTGTTATCCTGCACAGTATTTACTGATTAACTAAGCTGCTTTTGGATTTAGTGTCTACTTGGAGCACACAGATAACATCTTGAAAGCTATAGAAGAAATTTCCACTGTTGGTGTTCCTGAACTGATCAATTCTGCCAAAGATGGTTGTTCTTCTACTTATCCTACCCTAAGCAGGTAATTATATCAGGGATTTAATGAGATGTACAATGGTAGTTTCTGGTTTTTAATACTTAATTTTTTAAAATTTTGTGGTCTGTTATGGTTTCATGCTAGTACTGCTGTGGGCTGCTCTGAGCATTTATAAACATCCTTTGGGCAGTACACAATAGGGTAGCACATGGAGAGCTTTACCTCATGGTGGAATGGCCTTGTGTGCTAACACAATGTTGAGTTTGTTTGTCAGCTCAGTTGAAGGATGAACTGCTGCCTGTTGTCAGGTCTTCCTGTGCTACTGTGTTGGATTGAAGCACTCTAAAGTCAGCCTCAGAGTCCTGGGCTGGCTGTAGGCAATGCTGTATTAGTATACAGCATGCAGAAGCACACTTGCGATGTTTCTGCTCCTACCACAGGGATTTGTAAGCATGGTTTATGCAAGAATGTCCAAGATTTCCTGCACTTTGGAACTACCAAAATCATCTTATGCTGACAGCCATAAACCTTTCACTGCACCCCCAGAGCTACAAAGAAGTGGGTGGGTAGTGTCTGTGTGGTCCATACTGAGGAAGTTATAGTGACTTTCCAGGATTTGCCATCTGTCTGGGCAATGATGTTGGGTGACATGTGCTTATGAGTCCTAGGGTCAGTTTCCTGTGATTTCCTATTGAGAAGAATGCCCAGCTGAGTAACCTTCAAATTTTCCACATTGTTCTGGGGCAAGAAGCCTATCTGGGTGCTCCGAGCTGGCTTTTAGTTTTGATCTCACTTTCTCCACAGGCAGACATTCCCGGTTTTCTTCAGAGTAATGATGGCTCAGCTAGAGAGTTCAGTGAGAAGCATCCCAGCTGGGAAACCATCAGACTCAAGTGAGGTAGGAAAATAAATGCACTGGACTTCAAGGGAAAGAAGACAAAAGTTAAACTGTACAGTACAGTGACTGGAAAGATTGCAAAGGCATCTACTTCTGAACTTAGACAGTCTAGGAAATGCAGTTATCAGCCTGACCTTACAGGGTAACCTACAGGTAGCATCGTTGGTTCTTTTTCTGGTTTGGATCATGTCAAAAGGCAGCAAATCTGTCAGAAGCTGTAATCAGGAATCAGGTAATAGTCAGAAAAATACTAAGATGTGCAGTTGTTCCACACTCTTGTGTGGGAGTACAGAACTATTTTGCAACCAAGAGCTGCTATGAGAACAAGTGGTTTTGTTAGCTCTGAGCATGTTGAGCCATGTAGGCACTGGGAGGCTGGAATTGCTATTAAGTGGCTCTGCTGTGATAAAGCTGCCTATGGGGGAAGCTTTCTTCCCATCTTCAACAACAACACTTTGGGTACAGCAAACTGAGAGAGCATCCAACGAGGTGAGAAAGAATTCACTACCTCGGGTGTTTTGTCCCCTTGCATCCCATTAGGTGCAACTGGAGACGCTGATGCGGTGGAACATTGCTGTGCGGAATTTCCATATCCTCATTAATTTGGTCAAGGTGAGGTACTGTTTGTTTTCCTGGTTTTACCTTCAGATTCCCAGCAAAGCCCAGTGTCTCCAGGTTCATGAGCACAGGGAGAAACCAGAAAGTAAGGCTGACTAGTGGAACAACATGGAGGTGGTAAAGAAAGATGATCATAATCTGTGTGCAGGAGTTTCTATTTAGCTTTCACTTCAATACTGCTTATAGCCCACACACCTTACTAACATAGTTCTCACAGAAATAACGCTCCACAAGGACAGGATGATGTAAGGAAGTCCAGAACACCCCAATTCCATAGTATAGTGTTTTGTGTCTGATAGACACTGCCACCAGCTGTGGAAGAGGCAGATGGAAGAAACCCTACTGGTAGATCTGGAATAACATATGACAGAGAGAGACCTTCTGATATACTCAGCTGAAAGCAGGCAATTACTCCAAGCAGGTGGCTTGGATTCCTGTCTGTAACTTTCATTCAGTGCCTATCTGACAGCACTTCACTTGCTCTTACGGTAACATGTGATCTTCCTTTGAATCCTGCTGGCAATTCCTGTCATCCTGTGGTGGTGAACTCCAGAGGCCAGCCTCTGGAGGAGGTACTCCCTTCCATCAGTTATGGAGTTGGTACATCCAGCATCACTGAGCATGATGATGTTTGGGGCAGCAGGTAGCTACAGCTGCACTTTTATCTTTCCTTAGGTGATTGTTACTGTTTGCCTTTATCATATCTGAAGTGATGATGGGGAAATCCAGCTTTTCCAGTTCAGCTTATGAGCTCTGGTGAATTGAGCTGGATTCTTCCACACAGCAGCATTCACTAGAGCCCTGCTGTACTCTGGATGTCTTTTGAGAGCTTGGGTAGAGGGGTAGAGCTGGACCAGTTGGTTCTCTTTTGCAGTCTGTAGCAGCACCAAGGTACCTTCACAGTTCTTGTTCATATCTGCATGCTACGTCAGTTAAAACATTTGATCACTGGAAAAAATCTACATGCAGCTATATACTAGAAGAAAGCCCTAACCCTCAAGATATCAGAGACCATCTGTTCTATTTCTTTATTTGCTGTTGTGATCTGTGCAGTGACTTCTGGTGTCTTTTGTCAGCTGGCATTGTTGATGCAGTAGCTTCATGATGTCCTCCAGGATACATCTGCACATCTCAGTTTTGCTTTGTCTGTTATGTAGTTAACTTGCTTGTCAGATGGACTTGGGTCTCTTGCATTCCAAACTATTAAGAACTTCAGACTCGTTGAGATTTTGTGCCATCTGTAAAAGGTGCACCTTAGATCACCATAGCCATCCTGGCATGTACTTCTGCCTGAGCCATTACATGTCACATTTATGTGGTGTTCTCTGTTGAAACTTAAGAATGGATATTGTTGCCTTAGAGGAGGTTTCACACTTTAATGAAGGGTATGTAATGAAGGGCTCTCTTTAATAGGCTGTTTCCTTTAGATTTGTGAACTGATCTGGCGCTCCTCTCTTTTTTTCCTCTTCCTTTCCCCTTGTGCCCAAGCAGATATTTGACAGCAGGCTTGTCCTCAACATCTGCCTGAAGGTAAGCACAAATTCAAAGTATCTGGTGTCAAGTGAAGGTGCCAGTCTCTTTTCGGTGGTGCTCAGTGACAGGACAAGAAACAGTGGGTATATGCTAGAATACAGGAGGTTCCACCTCAACTTTAGAGGATACCTCTTTATGGTGAGGTTGACAGAGCACTGGAACAGGCTGCCCAGAGAGGTTGTGGAGTCTCCTTCTCTGGAGACTCAAAATCTGCCTGGATGCATTCCTGTGCAGCCTGCCCTGGGTGATCCTGGTTTGGCAGGGGGGTTGGACTTGATCTCTAGAGGTCCCTTCCAACCCCTAACATTCTGTGATGCTGTGAAATTAAGAGAGCAGAACCAGCTTCCTTTAATCATTGCTTCCAGTGGAGTGCTAGCTGAATTCTGTAGTAAAAGCAGATGCTGTTTCTTACAGTTTAAACTGTCTTCTGGTAACCCTTGCAGCATGGCTCAACCACACAAACTTACTGCAATTAGCATTATTGACTTTAGACCCTTTCTCCTCTCTCCTTTTCCCATTGTACTCAAATGAGAGGACACTTCACAGCACAGGTCTCCCTTGGAGTCCAGAAAGATCATGAGTTCCTCTGCAATTCTCCCTTTTCTAGCTAGGACTCATACAGGCATATAGTGATTCTAGTGTTTGTGTTTAGTACAGCTTTATTCCCTGTTTTCTAGTGAATAAAGTGAGGGATGTATACAGTGATGAGATCTTGTCTTTCTAGCCTCTCTTTGCAGTGGTTAAAGTGAGACTTTTTACTGATATTCCAGAAGAATTTCCACATGAATACAGAGTTTTTCTAAGTGAGAATAGTCTCTGGGGTAGCTTGAAAAGAGTGTACCATTATCTTACCTGCCTTTGTGGTGGTTCTTTGCACAGGAATTTAAATTTGCCTTCTGGTCTATTCACCCTTCTTTTGTAGTACGGCCGTCTCTTTGTAGAAGCATTTCTGAAGCTTGCCATGCCTCTCCTGGACTACAGCTTTAAAAAACACAGGGTAAGCCTTTAGGAGACAGAACTGTCTAGAACCATGTTGGGGGAGCATGGCTGAAGCTTGCTAGAAGGGGATTCCTGTCTTTTGTCACATATTGGCTTGATGCTTCATGACAAACACAGCTACCATCTCCAATTCTGCTCCAGCTGTTTATGTGCCCATCCAGTGCTCTCAGCAAACAGGCTGCTTATTTCCCAACTTGCCCATCGTTCCTCTGATTGGATGAGTTCAGTGTTGGCCCTTTCAACCTCCATCTCCTTCAAAAATTGTTACCACAAAGTTGTCACTCACAGCATAGGATGCTCATGTGAGCAGGTAGGTTGGTGGGGGCTTGCAGTCCAGACGGACAGTGACATTGGTGTGTTTGCAGTAGTTTTTGGAGCTTTGGGCAGAGCAACATACATGGAGTGCTCCATGTGACAAACAAGAATAGTTCACTTATTCCCTGTGCTTTGTTGCAACGAATTCAGCTTTGCCAGCAACACTCATTCTTCGGCTCAGCCTTCACAACTTGTCTATCTTATAGATAATTCCTTTTTATTGCATATGCAAGATCTGTCCTCATAGTTGCTTGAGGGAATGGTATCAAACACATCCTGTCGTTGCCACTGGACAAAAGGAAAGTGCCACCTAAATGTGCTCAACAGAGAAGACTGGCATCCAGAGTTTTTGCTGGGTGCATTTCAAACTTCACAGTCCAGCATCTGTTTCATACTTTTCCCCTGGTTCCCCTATTCCAGAAGGTTGTACTCTTAGCAAAATGTGACAGGGTCACCTTAGTTTTAGCTGGTATGCATTAATTTCATAATTGATTCAAAATCAGTTTCACTCCAAAGTGTTTGGCTTTAGAACACGTGGTCATACTTTCATTACCAGTTACTTGACTTAAATGCACAGTAGAAGTCTCCTGTGGCTTCATCCTGTTTATCTGATGGATTGTGCATATGTATCTCATAACCCTTTGAAAGGATTGCTAGGGCTAACACTCTTTCATTATCCTTGTTTTCCCTTATGGAAAGATCCTTTGAGAATGATTTGCTGGTCTACTTTATTGCAGGATGATGTGCAGAGTTTGCTGAAAACTTTGCAGCTGAGTACCAGACAACTTCATCATATGTGCGGCCACTCCAAGGTAAGATAAGTTCTAATTTCAGAACAAATTCCTGTCCTAAGAATTACTCATTTTGCTCTCACTGCTTTTCCAGTGCATAGACAGGTTCTACTTGCAGGCTTCTAGCACTGTCTGTACAAGCAAAAAGCTCTGAGAAGAGGAGAAATAGCCTTAGTTAATGGCCCTAAAGCTGAAGTAATTGATCTGGAAGTGTCTGACTTAGATGTCAGATCAGGTTAGCTTTTTNGTTGGTTTTTTTTTTTTTTTTTTTTTTGTAAGGACAGAGCTTTCTGACATCTTTTGTTGTTGTCATCTGTTGGGAATGTTGCAAAGGATCTTTTGGTGCCCTAGATAAAATGCTTATCTGTGTATCCAGAGGCTTTTTAAATAGCCAGAATCATCAGGAGGGAATCAGCCCTAGTCATGCTGTGCTGTTTCATGTTTAGATTCGCCAAGACATTGGACTGACTAACCATGTGCCTTTGCTGAAGAAGTCACTGGAACAGTTTGTGTACCGAGTGAAGGCAATGCTGGTGTTCAACCACTGCCAGGAGGCCTTCTGGGTGGGCATCCTTAAAAATCGAGATCTTCAGGTGAGAACCACTCTCCTGCCTGAGGCAATTAAATGTCAGAAACGACAATGTTGATCTTGCATGGACAATTCTCAGGTGCAGGTAGAGCTAAAGGGCCAACTTCAGTGTGCCCTGTCTATGTCATGTCAATACAGCCATGTCTAGTGTAGCAGAAAGGAGGATTTTATTTCAAGACTTAAGAGCCTGCACCTCTGGGGGCTCTCACACTTAAGTGGCCAGTTGTTACTGTTTGTAATGAGTGAGTACGGGGGATGCCTTCCTCTGTCCAATGGAAAGGACCATATGCAAAGAAGAGAAGTAGAGGTCTCCCGAACACCTCTCCGCATATTCTCTTGTGTGGTTTTAACAGAAGCCTATTTGGCTATTTTCTTCACAGAGTATCCTTCTAAAGAGGCAGGGCAGTCAAATCCTGCTTTTTACTGAAAAGCTTTTTATTTACAATGGCAACGAGATGCTGCATTCTCCTGTTCTATCTTGGTAGGCTTTGGCTGCTTCGCGTGCCTCAATACAGGTCTTTTGCCTTCCACTTAGGGAGAAGAAATTTTGTCTCAAGCCTCTGAAGCGAGGAACTCCGATGAGGACGGCTCCGCGGAAAGTCTTGCCGAGGTACCTCTGCACCAGGGACCCTACCCCGGCTTGCAGTCGCTCCTGTAGGGCAGAGCCGGTGGGTGGGGCGGGGCGGGGCCGGGCCGGGAGCAGCTTGGGCTCTGATGTCGGCGTCCCCTGCAGGAGACGGCTAGCGGGAGCAGTACGGACAGCAGCGACAAGGACGACGCGGCGCATCCAGACCCCGTTCGCACTCCCTGAGGCGGCGGGCGGCGGCGGGCGGGGCCG
>VWYK01109134.1:30497-66322 GCA_013399775.1 Semnornis frantzii
GGGCGCCCGCGGTCTCTCACTGCCGCCTCCCTGCAGACATGTCGTGCCGGTCCCGGCTGGCCACCCTCAACGAGAAGCTGACGGCGTTGGAGCGCAGAATCGAGTACATCGAGGCCCGGGTGAGCGGCGGGGCGGACGCAGCGGGGCGGGAGGGAACTGAGGCCCGCGGCGGGCCCCGACTGAAGCGTTTCCTCTTCCCGGCAGGTCACTAAGGGCGAGACGCTGACGTAGGCCCGGGGTGGCCCCGGATCCCTCCTCGCCGGAGCACCGCCGCCCCCGCCCCGCTAGGGGCCTGCCGCCGCCACCGCCGCCTCTGCTTGTGTTGCCAATAAACCGCTGTGCTCCTGCCCCGCCTGCTCTCTGCCTGCCTGGGCTAGGCCGCGGGGCTCCTGGCTCCCTGCCACCGGCGTGGATGTCCAGAGCCTGCCCTTACGTCTGCCTGCCCCACGGGGTCAGGCCCGCGTTCCGCCCTGCACACGGGGGCGTGATGGGAGGGGACGTGCTCCAGGGGCCGCAGACCTGGCTGATGTCAGCTCCAGGAGTCACCTGACTTGCCTTCGAGGTGCTTTGTGCTCCTGCTGGGGTCAGCTGAGCATCTCTTTGGTGATCCCGATGGTTTGGAGGGTGTCTAAGCCTTCACCTGTGCATGCTGTCAAGGCTAGGTGGGGACAGCCGGCTCACCTGACTGGTGTGTATGCCACAGGAGAGTGCCTTTGCTGGCACCTAGGATGAGGTGCTTGTTCTCCTCTCTAGGGAGGCAGGTGGTAAGAAGAAAGAAATCACTCTTCCCTTCTGTTTATCTCAGATTTTCAGCAGGCATTTAGAGCTGCAGACACACTGTTCATATTTAATGTTTGTTGAGCCCATGGAGTTTGTGTCAGTAAAGATCTTTATGCTTCCCAGCAGGCTTTAAATGTCTTGGTATATCATTCTCCAACTGGATTATAGCAATGTGACGTCTGCAATCTTTAGTGGATGCCTTGATGTTAATCATGTTTTTTTCAGACAGATGTGACATCAGCTGGTTGCTTCTCAACATAGGTCCTCAGTCAACCTCACAGTTTTGTTTTCTTTAGGAAGAGAATATAATTCGTTTTCCATTGCATGATTGAGTGCTTCTCCAGCCTTTCACTCAGCTCACCTGATCAGTTATGCTTTGCTGTCAAGTTAGGCTGCACATCTGGGAGCCTTGTCTGCTTCTGGTGGAAATAAGTGGTTCAGAGCAGCCCTGCAGAACTTAGCATGGGGCAGCTATGAATCATCACACTTTTGCTTGGGGTCAGGGTCCAGTGATGAGAGGTTGTGCTGTCATACAAGATTGGTAGGTAGAAGGAAAGCACCTACCTGTCTTCTCAGAGGCAGTTACTCTGTGGCCCATCCACTTCCTTATTCTAGATGTGCTGGAGTAAAATCCTGAGACCTGTCACTGGAGAAAATTCAGTATTTGTCTGGACAAGGCCCTGAACAGCTTCATCCTGCTGTGAGTTTAGCTGTGCTTTGAATGAGCGTGTGTTGCATGAGCCAGGGACCACCAGAAGCCCTTGACCAAATTATCCAAAGATTCTTCACGCCAAGACTGAATGGGAGACAAGAGGGTGCCACAGACACCCCTGGGATGGGGGTGGTGGTGGGCTGACCTCTTCACTTGAGATCCGTTAGCTATTCCTGTTACCAGCCAGTAGTGTGCTGCGTCCCTGGGATCCTTTCCTGGTCTGCTGGGCTGTTGTAATGGTTCTTGCTTTTCCTCTGACCCCAGGGTTTCTTACAGGAGTGTTGCCATGCAGTTGGTGTGCCCAAAGCAGTTGTGGTGTAGGGATGTCTTCTGGAAGGCACTGCTTCTCCCAGGATGAGCTTTTTTCAGAGGCTGAGCACTGTAGGATCAGCCTTCAGCAGGGATGCTGGTCTGCTCATGGTGGTATGGAATATAGTGATTTTGGTTTCTCTTTCAGGGAGTCTCAGTAGTTCCCTAAGGCTCCACAAGACCAGGCTTTTGTTTGGATGCTCCTTTTTGCACACCATCTCTGGGAGGTGGAGAAGCCTCCTGGTCCTGGGCTTGAACTGCTGCTTATAGCAGGTGCTGTGGTGTGCAGATTTCTAGTAGAGCTTTGATATATTTGACTCTTTTAAAGACTGGGGGGGACTCTGTTGGCCTTTTGCTTTGTACTGTGTTTTTTTTTGCAGAATATGATACCCCAGGAACCTGCATTAAACTTCTTTGGAGTGGATTTTGTGTATTCTAAATCAGGAGATTGATCTATGTGCCCTGTTAGTGGTGCCGTTCTCTCCACTGTAAGTTTAAGGTAGCAGGAAATGATAGTATGCTCTGTGTCTTTTAAAGCATGCTTTGCTCTTGTCTGGAGAGATCTGGGTTCTTGGGCACTTTTGCAGCTCTGCCTGCTTGTAGCTGAGATCTTTTGGTGGTCTGAGACCTTTTCCCAGCCTGAAGAACAGGCTGTTCTGAAGCCTCTTCGGATGATGCCAGAACTGAGCAGTTTCATTAGAGCCTGAGGCACGTCTGTGGCTTGAGAAAGGTTTGCACATTCCAGTAGTAACTGTGCTTTGGGTGCCACCACCACCAAAAACCTACCTGTGAGATTCAAGAATGCTCAGGGCAGCCTCCTTTAGCAACAGTATCTTTGGAAAGGAGAAACAGTATTTCTCTTTAGTCTGTCAGAAGGGTCTGCAACAGCCACTAGTTTAATTTGGTACATCTTCAGCTTCTGTCACCACTGGCCCTCTGAGTCTGCTCCACAATCTCTGCTAGGATATAGCTTTATTTAAAGAGAAAAGTAACAACTAAGTTACCAACATAAGGAACTAATTTAATTGACCTTTTGGATACAAGTCAGGGTAGGGCAGGAGGTGTCATAGGAGTGTTTTAACCTGTCAGAAATGAGATGACTAAATGAGCAATTACTGCTCTGAATATGTACCATTGCTGGGCCCCTCCTACACTCTCCTAGGAGTATTTCTACATTTCTTATGCTACTTGCCTGTGTGACAAATCTGCGCACACACGCACACACTGTACCCAGTTAATGTCAAGCATCAGAGCTGCTCAGCATGTGTCTCTCATCTCTCAGCCTCTCCTGGAAGCAATTTTCCCAGCATACAAGGAATAAATCACCATTTTCTGCTCTGAGGACAGTTCCAAATAAGGGCAAAATAAGCACATGTACATGATGAAGCATTATAATTATTAGATAATGTTCTTCCAACAGAAGCTGATGCAGAGTATTGCCTGGTTTGAGTATTCCATGGGCTTAAATACATCAGGGCAGGTGAGACAAGGTATTTGCACAGGTGTTAATGGTAAGCTTGTGGAACAGCCTGCTTAAAACCCAACCAACCCCAAAGGCAAAAAACCTCAACCAAAAAGAACTGGGAAAGAAGAAATAAGTGCACACCTGCTGAAGGCAGTGTAAATCATCTCTCCAGAAGCATCAGCAGCTGAAGAAGAGCAGGGCAGAGGGAGGCTACACAAACTGCTCTGCATGCCCTCTGCTCAGAAAGCAACTGTATCAAAGCGAAACTGTTAGCTTAATTTGACAAATGATTTAACCTGGCCACACCTTCCACAATCAATAGACACAATGCTGTTGGAATGTCCCAGTAGTCTCCCCTGACACCAGCTATTGCTCTTCACATGTGTTTTCAGGTGACCAAACATGCTTAGAGACAATGCTTGCTGAGAAAATGGAACTCTTAACACACCAGGCTGTAACAAATCCTACTGAAATGAAGCCATACCCAGATGTGTGTTTTAGTCCAGCAGCAGAATGGTTGGAGTTACCTCTAAGTGGGCCTAGAAGCAGTAAGGCCACAAAAACTGGAATGCTTCCTTAGGTGAGACTACCAGAAGCCAAAGGTGAAAGACTGGCCTAAAAGGGCTTAGTTTGTGATTTACCCTGGGGCAGCTGCAGTGAGAAACACCAAAGTGAAAATGCAGGCATTTCACTGCAGCTGGTGTATGTTAGATGCTGAGCTGGGCTGCTGTCTTCTGCTCTGGTGTGCAGGAGAGTTCTGCCTTTCCTACTCTCTTGCTCTTCGTGCTGAAGGCTGGCTGGGTCAGGAGCCATCATCTGCTAGTGGAGGAGCAGCTCCCCTAAAGAGAAAACAGCCTATGAATGGCTTCAATTTAATGCTGTGCAGAAGTTGCATGTATCAGAGATGTACGAAGAGGGCTCAGAGGAGAGCACTGCTGGTCTTACTGCAGGTAAGCAAAACCAAACGGAGGGATACTTTAAGTTATTCTAAGAAAGGCAGTGAGGATTAGAAGGAAGCAGTTTGTATCTCCTGCCAGAAGAGAGAGCATTAAACCCTTCCATCGGTACTCTTAGGTGGCTGAGAGTGTGTAGCCTATAAAGCAAGAGAACCTGAGCACATGGTACTGCACAGCCAGGCAGTAAGGAAGTGCAAGCGGTCACCATCGTGCAGGAAATTGCCTATGGACAATGCAGAGCTTTGAAGGACCCTTGTCTTTCAGGTCTGTTTAACCTTATCTCTGGTATCTTCTGTTATCGGGACTCAAGGTGCCATTAATGAGAGCTACAGATAGTAAAAGATTGCTGTGAAAGGGCAAAGAGGAAACACACCCCCCACACCCCCCTTTGCTACCATTCCCTCAGGCTAATCTGGGACTGGAGGCTGGACTGCAGCCTAGGCTGCTCCCTATTGCTTTCTAAGAGGTGGCAGGCAGTGCACTGGGAATGATGCCTGACTGTGTAACAAATGCAGGATTTGCACCCACTCACTGTGTTGCTGGAAAAGCACACCTCATCTCAGACCAACCTATCTTCCAGCTACTAAACCCAGAGAACTTTTGTACCTGACAGGGGTTTAGGTGGAAACCTATCATGGAATGCCTGACATGACCTGAGAGACCCCTTGTCATAGTGAAAGTAAATGCTTGGCTGGGAAGGTACACTTAGGAAGTATTTTCTTTCCTCAGCTGGCTTAGATATTGGGATCCCTACCTGATACAAAGCAGATAGCTTGGCGGCGTGTGTCAGAGGAATTGGTTGCATCCAAGAGCTCAGGCCTGTCTTAAGCAGAGCGGAATACCTGGCCAGCATTGTTCCTCACAACCCAGATGGCTTCTGGCAAGCAGTGCAGGCTACTCCACCTTATTTATACCCCAAGTACCTGCAAACACCTCAGCAGATCATGCTGATACCAAGCTTACTGCCTTCTGAGGGTGATATAAAGTCGTTTTCCCTAGCAGGGCAGCTGTGCCTCTTACCTACACAGGAGTCCTTGCTGACTTTGTGTGCAGAGCAAACAGAGGAAGGTTTTGAATGTGGTTCATAGTCTGTCATTCCTTGGTGGACATATCTGTAATCCAGAGGTGGCTCTAGCTTTGTTTTCAGCATCCTTTCTGGTTGCTAGAGACAGGCACGATGGAGGGCGTGCTTCCTTCCCTGTCATCAGCCCAGCTGCTCTCCACAGGACACTGCAGCCCTGGGGCACAGCAATAAGGGCAGTGCACCTGCCTCAGGGACAGTGTGGGGTGGGAGGGAGTTTGGACCTGACCCCTACTGACAGTGTCCCATTTCTTGAGTGTGATACAAAAGCCACCCATTGTCTTGCTCCCTGCAGAGGCATTCTCTGTGCCTCCCTCCTGAGACCGGAGACATGTAGGGCAGGAGAGTCTTGTGCCTGGACCTACAAACTGCCATTGTGGGGTCCCTGCGTGGCTTTATGGGAGCCCAGGCCCTTTCCCCTCAGAGAGGGATCCTGGCACCCCCAAACACCTCCTCATGATTCAGATGTGCAGGCCTGGGCCTTCAGCCCCAACAGAGGCTGCCCTGGAGCTGCCACTGACCAAGATTGGGGGTTCTGGCTTATCAGGGCCACTGAGGCCCGTTGGTGCCTGAGACAGGCTGGGGGCCACCCAGCTCCTGTTTCCTATGCTGGGGGGAACTGGCCCTCAACCACCTTCTCTAGAGCTTGGGGGCATGAAAACACTCAGTTCTCCCTCCATGCCCGGAGCAGGACCGCAGAGGATGACACAGAGCCACTGCCGCTCTTGCTATGAGTCAGGACAGGCCACGTGAGGCTCCAGTGCCAGCCCCAACGCCTGCCTGTCTGCCATCCCGTGCCGGGGCCAGCACTACACACACCCTGCCCCAGGATCCCAAACCACCACACAGCACTGAGGTGAGTGCTGGGCAGAACTTTGGGAGTTTCTTGTGGTCAAGGCTGAGGGTGTTTTGGAGTTGTGTTGCAGCTCTTGGTGGTTGGTTGATTCCTCCCTAAGGCATTGTGACCCTGTATGAAGGGGTTGTGCTGTGGGGGCAGTTCACAGGACTTCCCTGTAACCTCTGCATCTTCTTGGCTGAAGTTCCCCATCGTTTTCTTGTGGTTTTTTTTTTGTTTGTTTGTTTGTTTGTTGTTTTTTCTTTCTCTCTCTCGACAAAATCCTTGTGGTAAGCCCCGTACTTTATGTGTAGTGGATGATTTGTTTGCCTTACCTTTAATCAGACTACATATACAAGGTCTTCTGGCTTCTGATGAGCTCATTTTCTTCCCTTCAGAGCCTTCCAGCGACCACAGAGAGGAGCACGCAGCACATAAGGAGAAATACAAAGCAGGTAATTTCAGATGGTGTATGTACATGAGCGTGGGAGCACTGCCATTATGTTACCTGGAGAAGAGGCAGCAAACTGCACCAGGCTTGCAGGCGTACGGCTGGCAGCAGCACAGCCACCATGTCCAGCCTTGCTGTGAGAGCAGAGAGGAAGGAAGCGCCAGTGGCCAGGGGTGGATGAGCTGCACCTGCTCCCTGCTTACCCACAAAGGGATGCTGACCATAAGCCTGGGGAGCTGCTCTTCTCACAGCAACACACACTCACTGGATCCCTCCACGTGCCTCTGTCTGCTAAATCACTGTAAAAAGTGAAAACTCTTTTGAGTTTTGCTACTTCTCTCGTGTTTCAACTGTGTTTGACAACAGGAGGACAAGCAGACAAATAGCACTGGTGCCACTGCCTGAGAAAGCTAGAGTAGGAATGGTTTCAAACTGAGCTGCTGTGGATCAGTTTTTGTTGTCTCCTGGAAGAAGCTGAAAGAAGCTACCAGTTTTCACTATGGCCATAGTCCTCCAGGACTTCTTGTGCAGCCAGCTGCTAGGAAAGGCTAAGACTTGAAGGAGTGCTTTATGAAGCTTGTTTGGTTTGGTCTGAAAGAAGGACAGGGAGTGACAATGTTACATTTAAAATAGAATTTAGCAGGATTTGATGTCTGCATCTAGCTTAAAATGAACAGTAAAAGTAGTTTCAAACGGAAAAGGTTCAGGTTGGTCTGTGTTTTTGTCTTGAAGTTATAACTATTTTATTTACATTTTTTACTATCCCTTTGAACAACTTCACCCAGATACATTTGAGTAGCTTTCAGCTGCCATGTGTGGCAGTTATTAGCCTCACTTTCTGAACAGATAGAAGTCTGACTGCACAAAAATTTTATCCTGACATGTTAAAAAGACCTCACTTTAAGTTCTGGTTTACTGTGGGGAAAGCAAGATAAGGTCTGTGGTTCATGTTATTCCTCAGTGAGCTCATGGGCTGGTTGGAATGCCAGCATATCATCACTCTACCCTCATTGTGAGGTATAATCAACTAAATCACTTAAAAAATAAACAGTAATTAATTGCCTATACTTATCCATTGTTTAGATACTATTTTATTTCCAGAAGAGCCACAGGCGAGTTAATTGTCCACAGAGAAATTAGGTACCAAACTTCCTTACTCATGTAAAGCTTTGTGTGACTGACTGGGCTTAACCATGCTGGAGGCACAGAAATGCAGATTGGAGCCGATGCTGGCTGCTCTTGGATGGTTCCTGTGGCACTCAGATTTTGTCTTAGTGGGATGCATAAGAGCGTTAGGCAGATGTGTTTCTACTGTTGGTAGAGCTGAGCAATGCGGCATTTGGGCCAGCACCTCAACAATTTTTAAGGTGAGTCTGATAGCAAGATGTGGACAGTGTCTGCCTTCAGTATTGTTCTTCCTTTATGTGTGGTGGGAGATCTGCTGCTGCGTACCTGCTCGCTGTCTTTGCCATGGCACAGAGCTGGCATAAGGCAGCTACTGTGACCGGTTCTTGTCACAGGAAAAGCAAAATGCCTTGAACGTGCCAATGAAAGTAGCCTTCACTAGCTCTCAGGAACCCCAAAGATAAACCTACTGAATTTCACTTAACAGTAAAATCGAAAATGTTTGTGTGAAATGGAATTAATCAGTGAGAGAAGAAATATTTGTACTTCAAGTAATTTTGTTCCTTTAGGCCTAGTATTTCAACTGTGCCACAGGTCCTAAAGGATTTAATTTACAAAAGCAAACACTCTTGCAAGGTTTAAGCTGAGTAAATAAGAAGGCAAGGAAGATGCTGAAAAAGGCTGAAAACCACAACTGGAGATCCATAGCTGCACAGAAATTATGTTCTTTATTGTGTGACTGAGAACAAGTTTATCCAGGGTGTGGTGTGCTGGGTTCCTGTATTTCAACATCAGCTGCTGCTTGCCCAGGCAGAGGACAGATGTGCTTCCTGCATTCCCTTCTGGGTGCTCACAGCCTGACATTGCCAGCAACTGTCACAGCATTGCTGCCACAATTGCAGCAGCAGACTGTAAGGCAGAGTAGGGTTGTGGGAGAGATTAAAACTTTTATTAGATTAAGAGAGCCCAAAGCTTGTTTGTCCAAAACCTTGCCAGTTCTTCCAGGTGTATCAGGTGGTTTGATAAAAGCTACTATCTGCTGTCATAGATGTCTTGCAAGGACTCATCATCAGGAATAATTTCAAAG
The DNA here is from genome assembly GCA_013399775.1 of Semnornis frantzii. NCBI lineage: Eukaryota > Metazoa > Chordata > Aves > Piciformes > Ramphastidae > Semnornis > Semnornis frantzii. Next base: position 39,299 of record VWYK01109134.1, read on the forward strand.
TGTTCTTCAGATATTCAATTACTTTTTTCTCCCAATGCATCTAGAAGGTAGGTGAGCGGTTTTCTGGGCTTAGCCTTTAAATAGGGTTATAAAGATGATGTAACCTTCCCAGAAGCAACAAGCAAACCAGTGGCTAAAAAGAGTTTCCACCTAAGGGCTGCATCACTTGAAGAACAGAAAACCCCCAGAATGACCAACATACCAAAACCAAGGGACCTTCACCCTGGTTCCCAGAGAGGGATGGGTTTGGAGACTTTGGAGTCTGTTTGCGTCTGATTTCCTTAAGAACTGACAAAAAGTTGTTCTGTTTCCAGAATGAAGATGGTTCTGCTTCTGTGTTCTCCCATCCTTCTGAAGATATTAACTGGCTCTGTTGTGGGTTTTGTATTGGAATATTTTTCTGACTGATATGTTGGTCTCTAGAGAACTGAAAATGTCTGTAGGAATAGTTTTTAAATTTTCCAAACTACTTGAAAATGTTGAATGAACCCAAAAGTCATATTGTAAGAAAAAGCAGAGGTGTATAAATTGTTTTCTTGTTGCACCCTGCATAGTGGTACCTCAGACTCCCCAAAAATAATCTTTTGCATTTCTCATACAATAGTGTTTAAGTTGAAATGCTGCATGAGGGGAGATGCAGTCACTGCAGGATGCCTGGACCACAGCAGGAGGAGGCAACCATTTAGAACCATAATCACCACCAAAAATGCATCATCAGAGCAAAATGGCCTCACAACAGAATTTCTGAGGAGAATTTTGCAAAACAAAAAGAAAAACTGGGTTTGGGGGATGTCAGAATGTTTTGTTTCCATGGCAAATTCCAGTAAGAAATCTGGGATCAACACTTACAAAGTTTTAATTTATAAAGTTAGTGGAAATTGCCTTTTCATGACAACTTGGAAGGAGCAGACATTGAGGTGTCAAACTCTTCCATGAGACAACAATTCCAAGTCTTTCAAGTCTATTTTACTTATTCTCCCTGACTGGTACTTTTTAGGTATAAGAATGTCAGGGGTGAGGAATAATTGTTTTGTTTTGTGAATGGAACAAGGCCTATTAAGTTACTCACATCTGTGGTAAAGAGTTAATTAGATACCTTGGTAGCTATAAAACTCAACAATGTGAATGATCAAGCAGGACTTCTTTTCATTTTACTCATGATGATCAGACTTTTGTTCTTTCTTAATAACCAAAGGGCAGCCCAGCAGGACTTGCTCAGAGGAGGTGAGAATGGGTCCTGTGAGGGTAAATGAATCATGATGTGAAACTCCCATTGCGACAGCCAAGTGATTTCAAAACTGAGGTGCTGTCTTTGCACAGAATCAAGCATAAGCCAGAACAACAGAGAAAGTCAGACTGAACTGTTTCCAACTGTGCTTTTTCTACCCATTTGAACAGGCACAGCGATGGAGAACTCGAGTGTCCTATTCCCAGATCTTAGTGAAGAACAGCAAGGTAAGGATCATGCACAAAGGTCAAAGCTTTGTCTCGTTGACACTGCACAAGAGTGTATGCTGGAATGGTCATAAGCCAGTGAAAGCAGTCTCCTATGAAAACATGCTTCATCACTCTCCTTGCTTGTAGGAGACCAGCAGTAAGTTCCCAGTTCTTCCACAGGCCTCTCATCAGGCCTTGGCCCTGTGTGCTCCTGGGAATTCAGATGCAGATTGTAATGCTGTGCATTAAATGCCTAATGAGCTACCTCAGTATCTTGGTATCCAGTCCTTTGTGTCTGTCTGTAAAACAGCATGGTCAGAATTAGTAGCTGGGAATACTTCCTCTGCTTCTCCAGCTGAGACAATGGCACTACAAGGACATCAGTGGTTTGTTACAGGCTTGATCAAGTTTCTGGCAGACACAGCTGTTTTATACAATACAGCACTACTCTCCTACACACTGACATGGCAGCATGTTAGTTGGTCACCACAGGAATGCTACCACGAAACCCACCTCTACTGCTGCACACTGATTTGTTTTTTCTCTCAGATGTTTTGCAGAGGGCTTTTACTGCTGATGCCAGTTACTTGGAGAATCAAGAGAAAATGAACCAGTCTTTCTGGGAGTCCCTCGTGAAAGGTTTAGCCACCACCGAGCCACCTATCCTGAATCCTCAAGAAAAGAGCAATGTAAGTTACTACAGAAACAGGTATCCTTTGTAAGACATTATTATACACTTTTATGCTTTTGTGGTATACCTGAGGGAACGAAAAGATGCAGCCCAGTTATCTAATATGCCAGAAGGTATCTAAATCATGCCAAAGGGCTGTAGATAAGAGACTTGGGTGTTCCTCAAGTGCAAAAATCACTGGCTTTGTACAGACTCTGAGGGGATGATGTTTCCCAGAGGTGACATGCATTCATTTGTGCAGCAAAGTATGTTTTACAGGCTGTGTTTTATGGGAAGGACTATTTGCAATTTAACTTTCTTTCAGCTCCTCAACAGCTGCAGTGTCCTGCCTGGAGGCTGTGTAGCCTGCCTGAAAGCCATAGAGAAGAAAGGAGTCAGGGCAATGGCTGTTCTTTACCTCTTGCTGAAGACAACTGACCCATCTGGATATAGGCAGCTGCCCAGCTCCAAGGGAAAGGGTGAGTCCTACCTGGCTGCTCATCAAATGTTTTGTTAAGATCACTGCAGCGCCAGCAGGACCTGCTGACATATACTTGGAGGTGATTATTAGTGAACAACTGAAACGTCTAGAAATGCTGCTTAGAAAAGTCTTAATCTGACTTTGCCTCTTCTGGGGAAAAGAACTTGTGTGTTTAGGGAGGAAAGGTCCTGGGCTGGTGAGGCCAAAGAAGTATCTCTGACTTAAAGTGGTGCCCCAGTTTTTCCTGTCTGTCTGGACTGGTGACACTCAGGACACTGTTTTACATGACTTTTCTCCAGCCAGCCTGGACCTCTCCGAGCTCTTGTAGTGGTAAGAAATTTGAACTGAGACACTGCAAATATTTTTTGCAAATGAGCCCAGCAGCAACATGAAAGGAGCAGATGGAGGATGCCACTCAGGGTGCTGAAGCTAGCAGTATGATACAAATGGACTTCACCACACTCCTCATTTGCGTGGCTATGCAGTAAGAAACTCAGTGCAGTTCCACAGGGCCCATAGAATCATTCATTGTCTTTGATAGATCACAAAGCTTCACTCACTAAAGATGGCCCTGAATTTAACTTGAGACCCTCACAGACATGCTGTGCCTGTTAACTGCCTTGATGTTCATGAAACAGAGAGACCTCCCAACCCAGAGAGCAGCCCAGCTTTGGGCATCTGTCAGACTAGGAAAGTTTGTCACAGCAGGGACCTCCTTCCTGCTCCTGCACACATCTAGCTGTGTGTTCAAATACTGCCAACAGGGACCTCCTCCCTGCTCCTGCACACATCTAGCTGTGTGTTCAAATACTGCACCTAATAATGATGAGAGGCATGGACCTGCGTGCTTCCAGCACAGAGCTGAATCTGAAGCTATTAAGAATCACTTGCAACTCCAGCCACACAAGCCAGGCACAGGAGTCAGCATCTGGCAGATTTGTCCTCCCCAGTGAGGCTGGGAGGGCTCTGCTCTTGTGCCACGAGAGGGTGCTGGCACTGCGGCATAAACACAGGGCAGCCAGCAGAAGTCACAGGGGTGAAGGGAGAAAAGGGGAGAAGTAGCCCAGGGAACGGTTAGCCACTATTATCTTGGCTAAACCACCTTCCAGCTGCAGCTGCTGTTGCTTCAGGGAGTGGGGATTTTCATAGGGGTAGCATTATGGGTAAATTAAAGGCCAGAATACAAAACTTGAGGCATCTACCACAGCCACTTACAAAAATCTAAACAGTAAAGGGATGAGGCTGTCATTTGTAATGCTTTTTACTACTTGTGTGCAGAAAAACTCACTGAAATAAGACTCAGGGTTTGATTTCCTGCCAGACAATCCTTAATGAAGCATTGTGAAATCTGTCATTGTAGAAGAGAGAAAATTTAAATAGCTGTTTTTAGTATTTTTTTCTCTCTATTCTAAAACAGATGAAAAACAGAAACTCCTAAAGAGACTGGAAAGAAATCACATACTTTCACAAGGGGAAGAAGAGGCTGAAGACTCATCCCACGAGTCCATGGATGAAGATACACAAGGTAAAGAGGATTTATTTTTTCCTGGATACATAATACAGTCTGATTGCATGTTCAGGAAAGATTCACACAGAAGACTTGCAATGATTCAGTAGCAATTCTGTAGAACCCTGCAAAAAGTAACAAATCGTGCAGAAGAGAGAACCTCAGTACCAGCAAAACAGCAGCTGCCTCCTCCTTGTGTGGGAGTTGGAGGTTTCAGGTATGTGGAAATCTGCTCCAAGGTTTCTTCCCAAAATAAAAGGTCACAACTTCAGTAACCCTCAGTATGTTTAAGGTCCCAGCTGAAGCCTCTGCTATAGCAGGAGGAGAATAGTCAGCATACGTCAGTAGCTGGTAGTGCTGTACCACATCTGGCATTTCTTTTCCAGTTAGCAAACATCAAGAGTGTATCAAAAGTCACTCTGGCTGCCACTGAACCATTTCATTCGTGGAAAATGAGACTAAGTGACAGGCAACATGGCAGTGAGAATTCTGGTGCTGTCTAACTCCATCACAGAAAGCCACAAGCCAATTAAGATCAAATGAGTTGCATTTGGAGTGCTGCTGCTGCCTATGCTTAAATATAAGCTTTCTCACAGCATCTCTTTATACAAATTACTTCAGATTTTGATGTTCCTCCTATTCAGTCAGCTTTGCAGAGAACTGTGAAGCCAAAGCTGTTAATATTGATCCTTGCATGCCTAAGCCTTGGATTTTTACCTACATATTCCACTCCTATTATTATATTATAAGCAAACAACTATAGTTGTGCTGTTTCTGACACTGCTGGCACATTTTTCTTTCATGTGATGAAAAAACACTTTCTCTGTCCAGACAGTGATGGGGAAGATTTAGGAAGACACAAGACTGAAGACCATTTACTTAAAGGTAAGACAAAGTGACAACAGTACTGAATTTTACTAGACACAGCCAATAAAAACAAAAAGAAGGGTAACTTCTGCTGTTCTTCGTTCTGACTTTGGAACAGAAGTGTATTAATGTGTGTAGACATAGGAAAATGATCACTCAGAACGTGATCAGGAAAGGTGAAACCCAAGTAATACTCAGCCATGTCCTGTGCTAAAGACTGGAAGCAGAGAACAGCAAGATCCACTGTTGTGGGAAAAGTTCTGCTGCCTGGGTCTGTACTGTTGACACTGAAATGCTGCAGGGTTTCCAAAGTTTTGAAAATATCTCTCACAGCCACTGCTTACCAAGTCTGCAGTCACATCAGCAGTGAGGACCACACCACCTCAAGGCTTTTCCTTTGCTTGCAAAGGGAAAATGGAAAGTAAGTACAATGCAGGTGAAGAAAAGGTTTTGTGTCAACACACTGAAATGGCTATTGGCTTATTTACATCCATAGGTCTATACCATAAGTAAAAGCTTTAATCATGTAATTAACATCTTTGATCTCAGCCCAGATGCACAAGCAGCTCATTCAGACTGGCATCAGCAGAGCTAACTTGTCTCAGAGGAGTCTGATTCTGCCTGAGTCCAGATGCCATGAGAGATGGAATATGGGGGGGTTGTTAATCCATTCACGTCTCACTTTTGAACTGCGTAACCCACAGCAGAGCTGCGCTCTCTAATACATTCAAACCTACCTTGTCACTTGTACACAGCCATGCTAATTCCAGCTCAGTTACACAGGCTAGCACTGGCTGGGCACACTCATTATGGATATTAACCTACAGCATCTTTGTGTATATATTTTAGGCATGCCAGCAGAGGTTGTTCCCTACAGTAGAGACTCAGGTAAGTGTTCCCAGATAACCTCATCCTGCTGAAAGGAAGGCTGTGACTGCACTTCTTCTTTCTGATATGCTTATAGATAAAAAAATCACCTGTCTGTACTCCACTTGTTTCCAGTTCATCTGGTGTTGGACCTGAGGATGGTGCAGACATTTTGTTGCAAGCTTGTCAGTGGCAGGCTGATGGCAGGTGATGGTATTCTAGCACATTGACCCCTTTTTTGGTATGCCTGCCGGATCAGATCACAGAAATTGTCATCCTTCTTAGGGCAAAACCAGAAAATCTCTTGGGCGACCTTTCCCGAGGAAGTTGGGATGGTCTCAGCACTCCCTGCTGCCCTCTATCTCCTGCTGAGCAGAGATGCAAGACTGGGAGAAAGCTGGGGTTGGTTCCTGCAAAACAGTGATACTCGGAACAGACATCAGGCTAAAGGCAGATTTCCTTTTATCAGGCATTGCTGAGCAGCATCAGAACAGATGTAAAAACTCTATGGCTGGAAGTTTTCAATGGCCTGACTGCATTGCTGATCTCCCTCCCACTCCAGGCCAAAGGCACATTCATTAGTTTGAGAGGTGGGCAGCCTGACAGCCCGGCCTTTCTGAGGAGACACCTGCTAAACCACTTTTCTTTTGTGACGTGGGGAAGAGTTGCTGCAACTTGGGGTGTTTCAGATGAGGACAGAGTTGGGAAGAAGACATAAATTGCAGCATAATCCCTAGGGGGGGGTTTGGAGTTATCTATCCCCACATGAAATACCAGGGGAACACCTCGTAATACAATGTTCTCCCCACATTGCAAGGTGCAGAAAGGGGATCCTGGTGCTTCTCCAGCTGGAATTTAGCCTCTCCACCTCTCACCACAGCCTTTGTTGCTTCAGTTCTGGGTTATTTCAATACACCAGACTGAGACAGAAAATACTTAGCTAGTGCAGAACAGCATGCCCGCTGCACTGGACAGGATCAAGTCATACACACATGCAGCACTTGTGATCCCAGCTTCAGTTAACACAGACCCATCCATCTTCTTATGGCCCAGCTATTTCAGAGAACCTGGGATCACTGTGAAGAGTCCATTTTATTGCCATCTCTTCTTGGGCCCTTTTATTTCTTGGCACTTTCAAGTTACTGAGTTACCAAATGGGTGAATATTCACTGTGCTTGGTAGTGCTGGTAACAGGGGACACAACAGATTGGCATTTTTACCATTAGAAGTAACAAAGCTGTGTTGCTTTTCAGAGATTACCAGGAGAGAAGACTCGGCTGCAGATGGTGAGTACATACAAGCAAACAGAATTTCTTCTTATGGATGCTGTCCCTCAGGACTGAATTTTCCATAGTGATGGTTGGCTGTAGCAGCTCCTTCATACCTTGATATGTCCTAGTCAAAAAGCAAAAGTTTGAGAATACTTGTTAAAATGCACTGCAGTGCTTTAATAGAGGAAACACTATGCAGGCCATTCCATGATAAAAAGTTACAGCAGCAGTATTGCATCTGGGAGGCAAAGTAATAAAGAACAGACACCTGCCAAATATGAAATTCTGATAAACTCCCTGTCTACAGACATCTGGTAATCAGAATAGTGCAATGTTATGTTGATATTAATCATCAGATAACTGAGTTTGTCCCCAAACCACAACTTGATCAATACAGAATGCACAAAAATTCAGTATTATTACACTACTATCACCTGACCCAGAACAGAATTTCTTGGCAATGTTTAGTCGCTTCATGGTTCAGAAAGCACAGCAGCAAAAGTCTGCAGCTCTCCTCTTACATCTTTAGAGAAGATTAAATTCATTGCCAGGCAGTGGTTGCCTGGATGCACAGCCCAATGTAAGTGAATTCAGCACCTAAAACTTGTGATGAATCAGCTCCCAAAGGCTTACATGCAGCAGGCTGCCTGACTGTTTTCTCAAGCTACCAGCAAGCAAAATGGGAAAAGAAACCTTCTGGTTTGAAGGGGTCATTGAGAATCTAGTGAAACATTCAGCTCTTTCTGACAATACAGTTGGAGAAAGAATGGAATTTGGCAATGAGCACAACTAGCATACATGAAAATGCTCCTGGTTTAAAGCTCTAACAATGCCTTGTTCTTATGTTGTTCTGTCTGTCTTATCAGGATCGCTAATGATAAGAGACTGAATTGTCAGCCTTGGCTCTTCATGTGTGAGGTGCAGAAACACTTCAACATCAGGCTTCTATAGATCTATGGTGTTCATACGTGGTGATATTAGCACAGTTGTGATTGTGCAAAGCACCCAAGAATCAAACTGAAGCTCCTTTGTACTACTGCTTTACTCCCCCACTGTCATTCTGAGGCTACTGATTGTCCTAGACTAGATAGAGAAGATGCAGAGTGCTTTAAAACAATTCTGTATTGTGACTGCAACCATCTGATCAGGCTTTAAAAAAAAAAAACAAAACAGAAAACCAAACAAACCCCCTGCTCTTTTGCGGGGGGTGATTTTAAAATTGCTAATTTGACCTTTCTGAAAGGCTCACAGCTCTCTCCTTTGAGCAGTTTTGCATTCATTGTAGGGTTAATTTCAGATACAAAAAGGGAAATAAAAGCTTTAATTTCAGAATTTCACAGCAATAAAAACCATCTCTTCTTTTTGTAGGCTATGAGAACAAGACTCCCCACCTACAGCAGTGGGCACTGCGGTGGATGGGCATACGGAAGGATGGTAATTATTTAAAATTATTTTAATTCAACTGCTGTCAGCTCTGTTGAACCTCAAAGCCATGAAGACCTTTGGTTCAAAAAAAGCCTGTTTTGTTTTATTCTTTCCTGACATGACTACTTTGTTGAAGTGCATCAAAGCTTCTCATAACAACTTGTGTGGCTGTATGTCCTGCACTTCAGTCTAGTGTGTGAGACATCTCATGGAAGTCATTTTATTCACATGCAGTTGTGACCTAACTTTCCCTCTCTCTTTCAGATGAGTTCTTCCATTTTGTCATTCTTTGCTTTGCAACTGGAGTTTTACTTATTTGCTATTACTACTACAAAGGTAAGGCAGAACTTCAATAGAAGGGTAAATCCTTGCACATCAGAAAAGTTAATGAAGCCAAACTTTTATTTTGTTGCCTTAGATTGGACTATTTCTCTTGGAATTGGTTTAGTCACCTTTGCTTCTCTGGAAACCACTGGGATATACTTTGGTCTACGTAAGTGTGTCTATAGCTCTGTGTCCACGCTGAGCATTCAAGGGCATGGTGTCACTAAACTGCACAGGTCTGTGAAGCTGCTGAGATTCCATAAATCATCATGTAAAGACCCCACAACCTCTCAGTTACAATTACCCAGTGTGGCTAGAGACAAATGTGCCTCAGTGACACTGGAGGGAGGGGCTGACTCACTTTTCATTTTCAGTGATCACAAGACCCTGAGTCACCTCTTTCTGCAGCAATGGCTTAATGCTGAATTGCCATGACAATGAATAATTTTAGCAGCCAAGCATCTTCCCAGACACACTCTACAAGGCGCCGCATGCTCAGGCTGCAGTTCATTCCCCTGGGACTGAGGCAGCTGAGCACCCTGAGCATAGATGCTCAGCAGAACCTGGATGGCAGCAGCTACTGAAAACAGTGTTAAAAAAATGGCCATTCTTGGCACTCCCTAGGGATGCTGTGGGAAAGCTGCAACAAGTCATGGCTTCCCAGCTGAGCACAGAAGCAGCCTTTGTAATCCTGTGCTAATATTTTTGGTAGTTTGTGGATGGTTCTCTCAGCGATCAGCCTTGTCACTGCTTTGTTTTTAAACAAGCACCTTTGCAGTATCGTTAATCAGTGACCTTTGGGTTCATTCATATTGCAAGCGTCAGAGTTTGGGTTTTGCTGTTTTTCTGTGCATTTTCTGTACATTGCTATCTGGCTTATCTTGGGAAAAAATGTTTGTTTCCACAACTAGTGTATCGAATCCGGAGAGTGCTTGATAGCTTCGTTCCTCTGATTGACAAATTCAGGCCAACAGGTAACAGTAATCTTCTCAGTGACTGCATGCATCTTCCCTAGACCTTCTTGGGTACCTCATTTTGGTCAGGTCTTAAGACCACCTTCTCTAAATCACAATTTCCAATCCTACTAATTAAAAGCAATTATTTTGCTACAGTTAATTACAGCTACTCAGGTTTGAGAATGAATTATGAATTATTGTTGGCATTTTCCATGAGCACTTGCATATTTCTATAAGAGGAGGAGAGTACTCAAATGAGAATTCTATAGCTCAATCAAAAATTCAGCTAGTGGGGTTCCGCTTGTTGGGGATTCATACTCCAGGCTTGGGTTTATCTGTGTTTGTGAACACAAAATGGGAAGAATGCTGAAAGGCTGCATGGCCACCTGGTGATCTGGGCACAGCATACCACACAGTCTTCCTTTTCTCCATTGTGCAGGTTTGTGGAAAGCTGCCTAGGAGGAGGATTTCAGAATTCTGCAGAATTCTGAGTTCTGCAGAACACTGCTGTCTGAATTTCTAGTGTTAAAAGAACTGAAGTGACAATAAAAACAAAATGGCTACTGTGGAATATTGAGATGTTAGACGACACAAGGACACCATTCCCCTCAAAAAAGGAGCTGTGTTGCAGGATCCCATTCTTTCTTCTGAAGTGATTCATGGCTCAGCAGAACTCACAAGACAATTCCATTGAATATAAACACATTCTACTTCCCTCCCCCACGCACCCATGTTAGTCTGCCTGTGATGTACCAAAATCAACAGACTGACCAATATTATCCTTCTGGATTAGGCTCTGGATGTTTCAGTAGGAATCTTGGCAACCACAGAGCCACCTCCTCCTCACCCCTTGTGATGCTGCAAACCAGGCAAATACCAGCTGCTTGCTTACACAGTTGAGCCCCAACAGTGCAGTAGCACTGAAGCAGATTAATTTATTGTGGCAGACCTCAATATAGTGGGTGTATAACAATTGCACCCAGTGAAAGCTGGGTGAGATTTTACATGCAGTGACAGAATGGTGCAGCAATGAGATTATCAACAGCAGCAAATTTCATCTCCTTCTGAGGGGAAAAAATAAAGTGCTTGATTTGAATCATCCCTCACTATTTGTATTTGAGTAAAATAAAGAGCAACTTTGATTTTCATTGTATAGGGACATGTTACACGTTACAAGCATAGAGGCTGAAATAAAAAGGGGGAGGAGGAGGATACCATTAAATTGTTAATAAAAACGAAAGGTCTTCCTACCTATAGGATGCAGGCATCAAGTCAGAGAGCGCCACAAAATGTGACAGTGTAAGGAAATGCAGATCTAAAACCCATTAGCCCAACCCGCCCAGAGTTTTAGAGAAGCAATTTCAAGCCTTAGTCAGAAAACTAATAAAACACTTACTTTTTCAGTTGTACTTGATTTTAAACACCAGCACTGAGGGTTCTTGCCTGTTGTAGTTCCCTTTGCACATCCAGATACAGCAGTGATTGTATGCAGGTCTGTGCCAAGACAGCCCAGCAGTTATCCAGCAGTTATTTAACCTGTCAGAGCAATAATGATGAATATAAGTTATTGTGTAGTATCTATGTTCTCATTTACCTGTCTTTGTAGAAATAGCCTAACAGTTGCCCCCCAGAGAAACAAGACCTTTAAAGGAGATTAGTTTCCTCTGCTGTAAGTCATCTTTCTGGAAGGTAATTTGTGGGATAGGCAGGAGGAGAACCGTATTTCAGCACCAAATACATTTTCAGGTTTGCTACTCTGCAGTCAAGGAATGTTTAGTTTTTAAACAGACTGCTTAAAGGGTAAAATAAGCAAAATACTTAAATAATCACCCAGTGGAGCCCATGGAACAAGATGAAGAGCTCACCCAGCTTAGAGCAGCTCAAAAGTCAATTCTAGAGATAGAAAAAAAAATAAACCAACTTACACATCCAGCTGCATCCTTTCTGGGAATTTCCTTCTCTTCTTTCAGATCCTCCTCGAGTTCATCTCAGCAATCTGAACAGGCCTGCCTCTTGCCCAACAGCAATGCTCTCATTCTGGTCTGACACATCACCCCTGCTACAGTGCTGGCTAACCACTCAAAAATGCAATTTCCTATGAAGAGTTTTAACCTCCTTAAATGTGCTTGTGCTGCCTGAGCTACTATCCTCCAAGTCCTGCAGCTCCCTCCTAAGCCCATGGCTTTGCACCAAATTTCCATAGCTCTGCTGGGCCTTCACTTCCCCCTTTTGACCCCTCAGGACTAGCAGATACATCTTCCACAGCATCAACCAGCATAGGGGGTACTTTCTTCTCGTCTTTGGTTTTAAATGGCTGGGGGCAATGCAGCAGAGGAACTGAATCTAAGGCCCCAGCCACCCCTCTCCTGCAGGGCACATTCCTGATTTTCACTATCAAAAGCCTAACACTTCTGTCCAGTGAGTGGCTACTAAACTCTTCTAGCAGCAAGGAATTTTGTTTTTGCCAAACTCCCTACTAAATAGGATTTGAATTCTCAGCAGCAAGTTGGACCAAACACCAAACAGAAATTACCAAGTTCATTCTGGGCTGCAATGCCCAGCACCTATTTCCCTGCTGCAGCACAGCCCACTCAGCCCTTCAGGGACACATCACTCCCACACAGAAAATGCTCCTGCCACACAGCAGGCAGGCAAAGGGCTGCTACCCACAAGCTGCTAAATAACTAATAGCTGAAAACATTCATATGTCATTATCCCAATGCACAACACCCCAGAGGAAAAAAAAAGAGATTAAACCCCAGAAGGTTCTTTAAGCTGTTATTTTTATTAGAACTCTACACAAAGCACCTTTGCCTGCCTTAAACTTACAGTACTTCTGTGAACACTGCTTTTCTGGAACACAGCACAAGGTGCTTCAAACTACTCCGCATTTCTTGATTTGGACACTGCCACTTTAACAGCTTGCACAATGGCATCTTTATCAATGCCAAACATCTTCAGGAGCTCAGCTGACTTCCCACTGCGTGGTACATGAGACACAGCCAAGCGACTGACTGTGACACCAGGCTCACCCACTACTGCAGCGCACACTGCTTCTCCAATGCCACCTATGAAAAGAAAGTCAAATGTGACACACATCTGTATGCTTCAACAGGCAACACAGAGACTGCAGCTGTATCTGATCCAAAGGTCTGTGCAACTTCAACCCTCAATTCACCTGCTTATGAGAAACACCAATCACAACAATATCTGAGCTGCCTATTCGTGCAATGAACACATTCCCTGGTTTCAAAGGTTTCTCGAGGACAACCAGCCTGATCTTTCTGAAGTACTTACAAACTGGCAGTAAGAAACATACACCTCTAAAGGGCATAGAACTGTCAGGAAGCCTTCACCTCTTCAGCATCAGCCACTGAATGCCAGGTTTAAAAATATATTTAGACTGAGGAGTATTTTCAAGTGTGCTTAATGCACTGAAAATCTTAATTCCCATCAGCCTCAACAGCATTCAGAGCTCCATCTTTTCACAGTGCCTGTGCTTGCCGCCAGGCATCTCTCTGAGTTACGTAATATAGTCACAACTTCTGCTTGGAGCTCAGCTCAGCCTGAATCACCACCAGCCATAGGGACAGAGGGTGCAACTGCGTGGCAGCAGGAGAGACACTGGAAGCAGCAGTACTAGGGAGGACGAAAGCACAGGGGTACTGCCAGCAGCATGGGTTCCGAGACCTGGCAGGAGAGGTGCCTTGGTGCTGCACTTCAGTTTGGGTGTGTCCAGGACTGCTTCAGGCATGGGGTGATTTAATCAAATAACCTACAGCCAGAGGCACCTCCATGGATGCAGGTGGTATGATGTGGGCTTGCAATGAGGTCAAAGATTGATGTGTGCACACTTGACCTTCCTTGACTGCATCACATCGAGAAAGCGGTGCCAGTGCAAATCACAGGTTCATCACCTCAGAGTGTTAGGGTTGTGCCATCTTGCAAATCTGCCCTACAGCATTTGTCCAGAGTTGAAAGATAAGCTAGAAAATGATGAGGCTTAGTGATGCTACCACCATCCACAGTCTGGAACAAAGCATGGTGTAACCTTCACTTATGGTAACACCTGATCACTTCAGATACCTGGCAAGAGTGATGCTTCACCTTAAAAAGCAGGATAACATTCTCACGGTACCTACCAATTTCTGTCAGTAGATATCTACAACATCATTTAATGTCATGGTTCACAGCTGCCCCTCTGCTAACTTCTCCATCTACCTTCAAGAGGAGCAAGCCTGATGCTGTCCTGGTTCCAAACGGGTTAATTTTCACTGGCACAGCACCAAGCTTTGGATTGAGGATGAGAATCATGCTGATAAAACACTGATGTTTTTAGCTGTTGCCAAGTAGTGTTTATACTAAGTCAAGAACTTCTCGGTTTCTCATGTCCTGTCATCAAGTAGGTTAGCATGGCACAAGCTGAGAGGGGGCACAGCCAAGACAGCTGACCCTAACTGGCCAAAGGTATATTCCATACGTATGACATCATGCCTAGTAGGTATAATCTAAGGAAGTTGGCCAGGAGGGGTAGACTGGCAGTCCCAGCTTGGGGACTAGCTGAGCATTGGTCAGCAGGTGTAATGCAACTGCATTACACACCACTTGTCTTTTCTTGGGTTCTATTTCACTCTTTGCTACCTTCCTTTTCATCACATTAACTGTTACTGTATTTTATTTTTATTCAAATTTTTAAACTGTTCTTATCTCAGCCCATGGATTTGACTTGGTTTTGATTCTCTTCCCCATCCCAGGAGGCTGCGAGGAGTGAGTAGCTGCACAGTGCTTGCTTGCTGGCTGGGGCTAAGCCATGACCCTTGCAACTCCCAACAGCTGCTCTGTTTGCACATGGGCTCATCTTCACAGGACACGTTTGCACGGGCAAGCTCCTGAAAACCTGTGCAAACAAGACCTGTCAGAGAGCAAGTTGCAGCAGGTTTTGGAGTTAACAAAACTGGCAGCCAGTCACAAGTAGTGTTCTCCAGTGCTGAGAATTTGGGCCAGTTCTGTTTAATGATCTGGATGAAGGCACCGAGTGCACCCCTAGAAGACAAGAAGCTGGACAGGAGTGTTGATCTGCTTGAGTGTAGAAAGGCTCTACAAAGAGACCTGGACAGGCTGGATCAATGGGCTGAGGCCAGTTCTATGAGATTCAACAAGGCCAAGTGCCAGGTCTTGCATCTGAGCCACAACAATCTCATGCAATATTAGGTCTGGGGAACAGTGGGGGAAGAGCTACACAGTGGGGAAAGATTTTGGGGTGTTGCTTAACACCCAACTGAATATGAGCTAGCATGTGCCCAGGTGGCCTTGAAGGCCAACAGCATCCTGGCCTGGATCAGGAACAGTGTGACAAGCAGGACTGGGGAAGTGATCATGTCCCTGTAGTTGGCATTGGTGAGGTCACACCTTGAATACTGTGTTTGGTTTTGAGCCACTCACTACATGAAGGATATTGAGGTGCTGGAGTGGGACCAGTGAAGAGCAGGTAACCTGGTGAAGGGTCTGGAGAACAGGCCTTATAAGTAGCAGCTGAAGGAACTAGGATTTAGCCTAGAGGAAAGGAGGTTGAAAGGAGACCTTACTACCGTCCACAATTACCTGAAAGAAGGTTGTAGTGTGTGTGGGGTCAGACTCTCCTCCCAAGTAAGATGTGATGGGATGAGAGGAAATGACCTCAAACCACACCAGGGGAGGTTTAGACTGGATATTGGGAGAAGTTTCTTCACTAAAAGGTTTCTTAAGCATTGGAAAAGGTTGCCTGAGGAAATAGGTGAGTCACCATCCCTGGAGGTGCTCACATGTGTAGACAAGGCACTTAGGGACATGGTTTAGTGGTGGACTTGGCAGTGTTGGCTTAATGGTTTGACTAGATGACTTTACAGGTATTTTCCAACCTAAACAATTCTATGATTCTAAAAAAAAAAAAATCCTTGTACAGAAGATGAAGACGTCTAATAGCAACTACTCTGCTCCTTTCCAGAATCATTTTATCTTAAGATTCACTTGGAAATTATCTTAGAGATGCTTCTCACACACACCATGCATTTTATACCCTAGTTTAAGAACACTCAGAATCTGTTGCTGGTGTAACAGCCTGAAAGCACGTGAAATGAAGGACAAAAAAAGAGGTCAGTGAGGATGCAAAGTGCCCTGGCTCCTCACAGGCCCTGCTCTGCTCAGTAGTAGTGGAAAAGAAAGAGAGGGGTCTTAAAGTGACTATGGACACTGCCAAAACCATCCAACTTTAAGCAACCTGGAATCAAGCTTTTGGACAAAGGGAAAATTAAAAAAACCTACAGATCAATGGTCTTTCTTGCAATCTCACAACCTGCAGAGCAGCTACTGAAAAGCCTTTCTGAGGACGTTCTGTGCACAATCATTTGCACCACAGTAGGTATTTACAATTTCACTAGGCACAAATGAGTCAAGACTTCACATGGACCAAGCATACAGAGGGGCACACAAGACCAGGTTAATTAGAAAGGCAGCCCCAATTAATGCATTATATCTTAGGAAACTTTAAACCCTCAGTGTCACCTTATAAAAGTAATGAAGAAGGCTAAAAGCTCTGTTTTGCTTTAAATAAACAACAGTATCAGCTCCCATATTCCAGTTGGGTCAAGAGAAGCTGTGAACTTCCAATCCATGGGAAAACCACTGTGTGAGTTGTGAGCTCCCTGACCCAACTCACCTTCGTGGTAATGATCCTCAACAGTGATGATTCTGCCCTTGGTTGCTCTTGCATTGTCGAGTATTGTCTTCTTGTCCAGGGGCTTTATAGTGAAGGGATCAATCACACGGATGAAGATTTTTTCTGCAAAAGTAGAATGAAATGATTTGCAGAATGTGTTTGGAGATACAAGACAGTGCAAGTGGTAGAGGCAGCCCTGCTATCTTTTAGAGACATTAGGAAAACTATCTACACCAACTCCCAGGTATCTGTATCTAAGCCTTCTCTACCACAGAACCCAACCAACCCTAAGTACTGTTTCTTCATGCACCTTGTGCATGGCTAACCACCCATTCCACAGACAAAAGTCTTGAGGCAGAAAAACCTCGGACGAGTGATCTGAGGTCACCAGGACTGCCTGTCAGCATAACAGCAAAATAACTGGCCTTTCCACAGGTGACAGCAGAATCCAGACACCAAAAAATCCTTATTCAGACTGTCAATCACAATTTTTTCCCCAGATCTTTATTTTAGCTTTAACTTTTTTGTCAAACCAAACACAATTTGCTCCTGCTTCTTCAATCTGTAGGTGTTATGAATTCTCCATGCAGGATACCCACAGTTATGCCTGTTTGAACTGCCCCAGCCCTGACTGTGGCACCCTTAGGGTTGGCATCAAAACTAGAATTTGTCCTTTGGCCCACTTTGTTAAAGCTCCATATAAATGATCTTGGCCAGCTGACACAGGCAACTCTTAACAGACTTAAAGAAGCCCTATGTTATGTTGACGGTTTTGTGACCGAAGGCTTTTTAATGCTCAATATACTCAGACACTGACTCTGTCCTAAGGGATTATCTCTCCACAGCTGGTTATTCATACTTTGAGATTAGCAGAGCATTGCAAAGCATGGTAAATGGAGAAAAATAAGAGTATCTCTGAAAAGACAACTTTCAAAATGTCCTAAGCCTGCTGGCTCAAGGTCATGACAAAATATCCATTCACCTAGACACAGCATACAAAGCTGTCCATAAGCCACAGGCAGCATTAATTGTATTATCTCTTACTATTTGTAATCTCCTCCTGGGCGATGGCTACTGACTCACAGATGGATTTTTTTATGGCTTCTTTCTCTGATTTCATTGAAGGAATTTTTATCTTTGCAGTGATATGCCAGTGCATTTGAGCATCACCACAGAATTACTGCTTCCTATGCTAGTTCAAAGCTGATACACTCATTCCAAAGCCGTAAGTTAGCAGTGAACCCTATCTGCACAGAGGCACTGCCTCACAGCAGCACTCTGCGAGCACACAGAGCTCATGTGGCTCTGCTGACAAGCTGTTTTGTTAACTGGGCCCAGCCCAACTCTATTGTGCTGGTACCCTGGCCCACCCCTCTTGCTCCTTACACACTCCTTACATAACCCCTCTATGATTCTGCTTGCTGAGGACTTCCAGACAGATTTGCAGTTCTAAGGACACTTCAATCAGTTTGGCAATTTTCATAGCTACTAACACTGCTAAGCTAACTAAAACCTACTCGACCAGGCAAGGTTGGTAGACATACACTATTTTGCACTTTATCAGCTTAATGGGTGACTAGCCCCCTGTAACACCTTAATTAATGTTTACTAGTACAAAAGGTGAACAGTTAGGCTGGGTGGTACTGATTTCTTTGCAGTGTTAAACGATAAGGAAAACAAAACAACCCTCATCATCTGATTACCTTTTCTCAGCTGCTCTGCTGCAGCCAGAGCCTCATGCAGAGTGACTCCTGCCCCAATCACAGTCACATGGTCATCCTTACTCTTCAGAACCACCTGCAAGAAAACATTTCCATGTATTTTTAACAATAAATTTTACTGATATTTCTAAAATTTCTGGAGATTTTATTGAAAAGATCTGACCTCTAGTGCCTGAATGCTTTAGAAGGGAAAGCGCTTTTAACAGGAGGAACTTGGGATATTTTTTCTGATTCTCTTTGGGCAATATTTACCTTTGCCTGTCCAATATGGAAATCCTCGTTGTTGTTGTAAATGACAGGGTTTTCAGGACGACTGGTTCTTATGAAGCAAATGCCCTGTTTTTGAAGCAAACATGTTGTAAGTTGTAAAGCCAGAAAGTTTCTAGTTTGTAAACCCTATGAAAAATACACAGCAAAAGAATTTTTTCTATTTCTTTGGTTTTCACTCTTTTATGTCACTTCTGGTTCTACTGAGTAAACTTTTCTTTGCTCCCAACCCACCAATTCTAAGATTTCTATGTTATATTCTTTTCCTCTCCTGCCTGCCCTCCCAATCTTTTTTTCACAACCCACTCATCACATTCATTGCACACCAAATTACCACACTACTTCACAGCTGTACCAGAAAGACAGATTTTTTTCAGATTATTTGCTTTCTCAAGGTAAATTGCTATGGCCACCAAAGGAGACAATCCAACCCAAAGTTACCAGTGATGTTTGACCATTACTGTGCCAAATTAGCTGAAGGTAAGAGATCAGAAACTGTGTCACCGCCACATGTGAAGTCTTAGTTGTCTTCAGCCACAGTCTCATTTAACTGCAATTTGTCACTGACAATGAAGGAGCAAAAGGTGACCAGTGAGACTGCTGAGGAGCTTAAGCTCTCAGAATCTCCAAAAGGTGCACACTGTCTTAGATTACTAGAGGACCTGACTCGACTTCCATGTCCAGGGAAATTCTCAAGATAAATTTATCTTTCCATATCACGCTATGATATTGACACTAGAGACCTCTTATGAGGAGTGTACTTTCTGTAAGTTTGCTAAAGACCACAAGAGTGTTACAGTCGTCCTTAATTCTGAGCCAGTTTAGACTCAAACTGCAGCCACTGTGTAACCATTTACTCCTCTCCAAATATAGCTCACCAGCAGTTGCATCTAACTCCTAGCTAGTTGCACTAGCCAGGACAGAATGTCTGCAGCCTTTCCATGCAAAGAAACATTCCACTGCCACGCCGGAGCCTTTGACAGAATTTATGTGGGTAGAGACATGTAAAAACATGCCAGAAGGAACAAAAGCAGCTAGGGAAAAAAAAAATAAAAAAATCTGAGGTTCAAAAGTAGTGTGATGCAAACCTTGGTATTTGCAGCTAGTTCCACTGCTTTTTCGGTGGCTACAGCATCGCTAGGGTAAAACACAGTGGCATTGGGAATAGAACGGAACATGCACAGGTCCTCCAGTCCCATCTGAGATGGCCCATCCTCACCTAAAATAATTAAACCAGCATTACAAAACAGTAAGTGCCCATTTTTGACACTCAATATAGCAGTGAGGTTCAATGTAAGCCAGACAAAATAAAAAAGAAGGCGTAAATTCAGGCACACACAGGACATGCAATTCTACCTGCTTGAGAAAAGAATCATCTTCTCCTTAAACTCGGAATCATCTAAACAGTAAATAAAGATAGAAAGAGACTAAAAAGAAAGAGAACTAGGGTTACAAAGAAAAAATAGAAAATAAAGTATAATAAAACAACACAAAAGGAAGATAAATGCAGTAGGAAGGGTACTGCTACTGAAAGAGGGTCACAAAACATCTGAGCACTTTCAGATTTACATGTACTGAAGCTGCACAAGCTAAATTTATACTTGCCAATAGTGTTCCCCTAGATTTAAACTGCTGGAAATGTGAAAGGAGAATTGCATGTGTTCCATCAGCAGCAGAGAGTGTGCTTGATACAACTACTCTCAATTTTTTTGGCTCACTTCAAGATTAAATGAAGGGTATGTATTTTTCCTTTAGGTCCTTTAAAGAGCATTATGGCCCCTGTGTCGGTAATTTAAAAACTTGGGTGCCTTATGGCATGAACTGTAGATCCATGGAAAAGAACTGTTAGCCAGAACACGTGCTGGATGCCATGATTTTCCATAGTTAAAGAAACAATCACTGCAGCACCCCCCACCCCCAGTGACTTTATGTAATGGTGCTTTGGAAATGGCACTGTTCCAAACCAACCATGCAAAGAGTTCTGAATCCAGTCATGTCATAGCCTGCAGAGCAGAGCAAGGCAGGAAGCCTTCCCACATGCACCCACTACCTGTTGCTCAAGAAGGACGAGTTCATGAGGAGGAAGGACAGTATTTTCATAAAAGCAGCACAAAACTCTGAAGAACTTCAAACACGTTAAAGAAATCAATCATTGAACGCTGACATTATACATGAGTAATAAAGTAAGCACAAACCAGGAAAAGACAGCGGCTTGGCTTTCACTTATGACATGAAAAGAGATATCAGCATCAGAGTTTCTACATCTGTACACATTCTGACTGGATGAGTGGAATCTCAGTGGGCATTTTCCTTTCCTAAATTGTATCCACACCACGTATACATAGAAGAAACTGAAATTTTGAACAACAATATTAATAGGTACATGAATCAGAACTTTATCCCAGGTAGAGAGCACTCATTTTTGTCCTGCTTCAGCTGGTGCAAATAATGCCAGCATTCACAGGTCACATCAGTACCATACCAGTACTGAGCTGACTTTGGCTCCAAGTGCATCTTTAAAACCATGGTGATCAGGATTCTCCTAGAGTAATGCAGACTAAAAGAGAGTAATTTTCAACTACATCTGCAAAATCTACATCTATAGCTTAATAAAAAAAGAAATATGAGTGCTTCACATGAAGAGAATCAAGAGTTTAGAACTGGTTGTGTAAACAACAGGTATGCTGTTTTTGATACAGGTATGCTGTTTTGATACATGTACACTACCACTTCTTTCCCTGTATGTTCAATCTGGAAAATACAGATTCTCCATTTTTCTTTTCTCTTATGACTTTGAAAATGTATTTAATGTTTCACTGGATATTTTGGTCCATCAGTAGCTATTGCATGAACTTAGTACAAATTCAGAAGGTCACCTTAAGTTGTCATAAATTTAACAAGTCCAAATTTCAACACAACAGAAGTCCAGGTCTGCATACATAAAACTTCAATTTTCTGAATTTCTTGCAGGCCCAAGGTTCTAACAGAAGTATACTTGATTCATACCCTTGCATTTAAAATTGAATTTTCTGACTACTAAAGGATTTCTCTAAATTACTCTTTCTTACAACTTGGTTGCAAAGCCTTGTGTTCAAATTTGATTTTGAAAACCAGAGCTGAGGCTTCAAACAGATCTGTAACTCAAACAACTTTATAAATTTAAGTATGCATTTCACAATCACAGCTCCCAGCAGAACAAGTGCTGAAAATTGAAACTTGGAAGTGTAGTTCTAGGAGACAATTCAGGTAACTCAAAGGAGTTTTATGTCCTTAAATGAGGAAAGACTAAAGATAATTGGCTTTTGCACCAACACCCTTTGCTGCTTGCTAAACGACTTACACTGGATTGAACTAGACTATGGATGAGGGGAAGGACTGATTTTAAAAAGAAAAGAGGCTTGTAATAGAATCCCTCCCATAATGACATACACAAGTCATAATCTGATATACTCTACTTATGGTCTGCACTACTAAATCACATTCTATATTGCTTCGAGTTAAGCTTGAGGTTCTGGGTGAGAATACACACATTTATGAAGTATCTTTAAACCTTTACCAGTATTACAGGTCAAACTATTTTGCTTTTAACCCTCCTCTAAATCACATGGTAGCCAAAACTGATGTACGTTGATAGCCTTAATTTAATGCTCCCATTAGTCCTCCCTTTCTGTCTTCTGGCCTATAAATATCTAGCAGTTTTTCTACCATTTTCTTTCTTGTTTTGCAAGTCTGTGCCTGTTTTCATGGGTGAAGTCTCTGCACTTCATTAGAAATCAAGACTTGCTTCCTCCCTCAAACCAAAATCAAACCCCAGTATGATCTGACATGCCCCAAACAATTATGATGGGAAGCAAAGACCAGAAGTCACTGCTAGTGAGGGTGCTCAGTCTGTTGCTCTGAGATGTGCTACACTGCAGCACATTTGAAATCTTAATGCAGAGGGTAATAGGAGCCAACAGGGAAACACCCATGAAATAGCTCAACACAATTAAAGAGTGTTCTTCTAAGGTGGCATAGTCAACAGCCAGTCTGAAGTGCCTTTACACCACTGCACACAGCATGGCCAGCAAAGAGGAGGAGTTGGAAGACACTGTGTTGCAAGAAAGCTATAACCTGGTTGTCATTATTGAAACTTGGTGGGACAAATCACATGATTGGAGTGCAGCTCTCAATGACTACAGACTGTTCAAGAAGGCACAGGTGAGAAACGAGGGGCAGAGGCATCACCCTTTACATCAAGAAACAGAGTATGAGGAACTGCCTTTGAGCACGGCCACAGGCTTATGGGCAAGAATCAGAGATGGAGGCAACGAAGGGACACGTTGGAGCAGCTCCAGAAGAGAGCCACAAAACTGATCAGAGGACTGAGGCATCTCTCCTGTGAAGAAAGGCTGAGAGTTGGGGTTGTTCAGTTTGAAAAGAAGGCTCTGGAGAGATCACATTGAAGATGCCTCTGCTTATTGCAGGGGGTTTGGACTAATGATCTGTAAATGTCCCTTTGAACCCAAACTGTTCTGCAATTCAGTATCCTAAATGACAGCTTTGTGCTTCTTGCTTCAGAAGTACTTAAGAGTTTTTGGGTTTTTTTAATTGACACATTAATGGTTCCGGTAGTAAGAAATACCGTGGTAAATGGAAGCGATTATTTCAAATTGTGATTTTCAAAGGCATAATGAAATAACAATATTTATCCCTTGTAAAGTGCTTTTGAGACTGGTGGACAAGAGCACCTGTGCAAGAATAAGTATCATTTTAGGGACTGGGAAACACCATGTTCTCACCACAAAGGACATAAACTGTAAAGATGGAAAGGTTCCTCTGCTTTCAGTCTAATCCCTTTATATCTCTCTATACCTGTAGATTAGAAGACTTTATATGGAGAAGTTCTATTTTTATTAGGTAAAGCTGATAAAAGAGAAAAAAAAAATCAGATGATCTGATGAAATCTTGACATCTTTTGCATTCTTTCTAAATAGATGTCTGATAAAAGTGAATTGCAAACATGACTTCTTCCTATACATGGTGGCATGGTAAATCTACCACAGCTGATTGCCTCCACAAAGCATCATGAGTTTGTCTGCTAGACACTTATCACTAAGTGGATGGGAAATGGTGATAAGTAAGCCAAGGGTGGCCTTACCAATAGAAACACCGCAGTGTGACCCGCAGAGATTGATGTTACTCTCGGAGATGGCAGCCATACGGATCTGATCAAATGCCCGCGTGAAGAAGGTAGCAAAGGTGCTGGCAAAAGCAACAGTTCGGTCACGAGTGGCACAACCAACTGCAACGCTCACCTGAAAAGAGGGAGAATGTAACAAGAACAGTGAATTCCTCATTTATTGATGTATCAGATCTGTTCCTTGCCTCAACCACTATCTGCTATTTTTGATCTTTACTGGCACCTTCTTTCCTAACTGCTCCAAGCAGTCATTCAGAGATTTTCAAGACTTTACTCTGAGTTTTCCTGGATCAAAGGCTTGCACTTTCAGTGCAAAGGACATGGCTTTATTGTCTCCAGCAGATAAAAATTATTATTACCAAGCGGGAATGGATTTACCTGTCATTTGGACTGGTATTTACTAGAATACTGTTCTTCATAGCAAATTTCTCCTAAGGTGATGCAAATCCAAAGTGCCTAAATCAAGCTCATAAAACTGCACTAGTATAAAATTTGCAAGAGACAGTCCATGGGTCTTTTGGTTATAAATCATTAAAGACAACAACAAATTTCTGCCTGAATGTCTTTAATTTGCTTCAGGGAACCCATACAGGTGTCAACCAAAGACTCAAACACATAAGCTACCAAGTAATTTTAGTCCTTTCCATACAAATGTCATTAAGCTAAATTTATTAACTGCTTCCCTGCCCTCATCTTTATACTTCAGTCTAGCATTGAGCTCACTGTCACATTCCATTTCTTGTGAAGAGGAAAAACAATCCTGAAAAGACTTTTCAGTGTTAAATCACTTCAAATCAAATGGTGGAAAATATTACTGTTGTTTACATGTTGCTGAAACACAGGTAATATGATCACAAAAAAAAAAAAAAAAAAAGGGGTATTTAGGAAAGAATGATTATAAGCACTCCTGTTGCGTTGTATTTGTAAACTTTTGCTTACAACTACTTAGTTCTCAGTTCTTCTGTAAGTGAGCAAGTCAAGCTAAATATCCATGAATACATTATTAAAAGCAAATATTAAACTCCTCTCTGTCTAAAGACTCAGACTGCTCTCAGATCCTGCTGTGTAATATCAGCACTTTGTAAAACCAAGAGATCAGTTACCATGTTCTGCTCAGCAATGTAGCATTCAATATAGCGACTGGGATGTTCTTTCTTAAATAGCTCCGAGAAGGTGGAGTTCTTTGTGTCTCCATCCAAAGCAATCACTCGATCATTAGCATGGCCCAGTTTTGCAAGTGCAACACCATAAGCTTTGCGGGTAGCCCACTAGAAAAAGAAAATTATAGTACTACTGTTATAACTTTATGTTCTAGAAGGTTGTTTTCTATTTTAAGGTTATTCCGAGAGTGCGCATACAATTGAAGAAAAAAACCCAAACCCAACCCAACCAAAAATGTTTTAAATGTTAGCAACAGCAAAGGTACATATGAGAACAATGACATACAGAAGAGTAAACCAACACCCCAAAAAATATAGTTAAGCATCAGGATACACATCTGTGCTGAAATCGACAACTCCCTACCAATCCAGCTAGGAAAAGTTTGAAAACCTTGGTTTCCCATCATGGAAATTCATTGAACCTCACAGAGTTTCTTTAATTTTAAATACATATAAATAGTTTGGATAATTCGGAATGATTACAAAATGTAGAAGAGTGGTTTGAGTATTTCTATTTTAATATGTCCTTTCAATAGCCAGCGAGTTGAATGTCTGTATTGCACCACAGAGGTAGGTGTTTATCAGGATACTCAAAACAAGACAAAAGATTTTGGTACTTGAAATCATTGCAAGTGATAACACCTGCTATCTATTCGACAGCTGCACACTTGAAAGATCTGACAAAGAATGAAATAGGAAGGGTGTACCTTTTCTCCCACTTTGTAAGTTGGTGGAGATGGCATCTTAATGTTTCTAATATTTACTATGGGCGCATCTTCTTCTGGGAGGGCTGGAGAAAGCTTCTTCTTATTTTGGATTCTGTCATCTATTTCCTGAATGACTTGTTCTGCCATGTTTTTTGGCAGGGGCTTTCCATGCCAGCTTTCCTTATCTTCAACACCTGTGCATTTGAAATTACATGGCAAGTAAGAAAAATAAAAGCTCTGTAAGTTTTTATCTGCAGGTTTTACCCAGATAAAAGGGCAAAAGAGTATGACAGTCTAGTATAGTCTTCCAATGAAGAACTTCCTCATTTTTCCCCACTGTAAACAATTACAACAGTATCCACTTACATTAAGACAGATGTATTTAAATACATAAGAGAAATAGTAAAATTGCACATATTCCAAACTAGCGATGAAATTCCAGTGTCTTCCACTGAAATTGTTTCTTAAATTAGCACCTAAAAGATCTGGTCCTTAAGTGTGGCAAGAGGTAAGCAGTAAATCAGCGTGAACAGTTAACACGAAATTTCGGCAGTTAGGTCTAAATTAACAAACTCAGTGAAGTTTCAAACAGCAGTTAACCAAGCTGTCTAGTCCAAACAAGACCTGACATTTTACAGCTTTATTTTAATAGCTTCTGATGACTCCTATCTTTGTGCACTCGGCACTAACAGCAAAATTACCTCTTTGGTTGGTATGCTAAGAATAATGAATTTTGCTTGCTTGCTCAGTGAAAAGGAATGAAGAAATATTAATAACAGGAGTGAATATATCTGGTCAGAAAGATAAAATTCATGGCTAAAAGCTACAGCTGCTAAAAATACTGCTAAAAAGCTGCTAAAAGATGTAGCTCAACAGAATCGTGGCAGCCCTGACACAATGAATATGCATTTATCCCATTCTATGGATACAAAGCTCAGTAGCTAGCACACATCTCACTTGCAGAAATAAAGATTTTCTTATCTCTAATGCTGTTGAGAAGAATAAAGAGTTTGAATGACTTTTGTATGCAATAGCTCAGATGTGTGGGTACCTATCTGTCCATCAGACAATGACACTGAGGCAAGTGCCACACCATGTGAAAAAAATACAGAAGGACCTTAGAGGCACCATGAACTCCAAAATTTAAACAGCTGCTAATCTATGAAATAATTTTTATGGACTACCGTATCTCAATGAATTATGCATTAGATCATAAGAAACAACCTGTACTATGACCAGATAGCTTATGTAACACATCTCACACAGCTTTGTCACAACTGCAGCATCCCTCCTTTGTTTTCTATACATTTGTACTGCCTTACTGGCAACAAGCAAACCCAGTTATTTGCAACGCAGGGAGCTTCTGTGACAAAGGTAGTCTCTGTGAGCCTAGGGATCAAGAGCAAACCAAGAATGTCACCCTCTTTTGCTATGAAGATTTTAAGAACCTAGTTATATGGTCCAATGTTCCTCCCTACCCCCAGCCAT
>VWYK01109138.1:0-11463 GCA_013399775.1 Semnornis frantzii
CTGAGAGGTGTCCCTGCCAGTGGGAGATGCTCTCTGAGGTCTTTTCCAGCCTTAGCTATTCTGTGAGCCTAGCAGGTGGTTCCAGCTTAAAAGAGAAATAAATGAGGAGGTCCTGGTCTGTAGCTGGGGCAGTCCCTTCTGAAGCTGTTTAAGAAGTGCCTTCTGGAGCTGTTTAACCCTTTGCTTCCCTTGGGTGCATTTCCCTGTCACAGAAACCTTAGCATACAGGAGCAGAAATTCTGTCTTCTGGGGCTGCTTGATCCTGTTTAGCAGTGGACTTAGCAGCATTGGGTTAGTGGTTGAACTTGCTGAGCTTGAAAGGACTTTTCCACCCTGAAGAGGTCTAAAATCCTCTGTTTTTTGGTGTCCCAGCTTCATCAGCAAGGAGATCCTGACGATCCGGGAAGCTGTGTGGCTGACAGACAACACCTACAAGTATGAAGATTTGGTGAGAATGATGGGGGAGATCATCTCTGCTCTGGAAGGAAGGATAAGGGTGAGTTTGGAATGAACTTTCACCCCTTGGGCTGCCTGGAGGTGTTGAAGGCCAGGCTGGATGAGGCCTTGCACAACCTGGGCTGCTGGGAGGTGACCCCTGCCCCTGGCAGGGGGTTTGGTGCTGGATGATCTCAGAGGTCCTTTCCAACCCAACCCATTCCATGACTCTGTTGGGATGAGCACTTCTTCCCTAAGATGCTGAGGTTTCGTGCAGGAGGATATTGGTACTTCAGAGCACACAGGCACCAACCCCTCTGTCTTTCTGTAGGGACTCTCACTTGAGTTTTCAGAGACTGGAGGATGTTTCAGGGTTAGCCTAGCAGTGAAAAACCCAAACCAGCTGAGCTGCCCAATGTAATGAAAACTTTCTGCTCCAGTGGAGGCTCCAGAGATGCTGAGCAGGCCTGGAGCAGCTCTGGGAGGAGCAAAGGCTGAGAACCTGCAGGAAAGCAGCCCCAGAGGGCATCTGAGCAACGCTCAGCAACAGCTGAAGATGCTGTGGGGGGCGAGAGGCTGGGACCAGACTGTCAGTGGTGCCCAGGGACAGCACAAGAGACAATGGGCACAAAGTGGCAGCCAGGAGGTTGCATCTGAGCAGGAGGAGAATGTTGTTTATCGTGAGGGTGCTGGAGGCCTGGAGCAGGCTGCCCAGAGAGGCTGTGCAGTGTCCTTGTGTGGAGAGCTTCCAAGGCCAGCTGGGCACTGTGCTGCTGGGCAAGCTGCCGTGGGTGCCCTGCTTTGGCAGGGAGTTGGGCTGGATGATCTCCAGAGGTCCCTTCCAGCCCCACCCTGCGGGGGTTTGTGGAAGCAGCATTTGCTCAAAAGAACTGCTCTGCACCCTTGGTGCTTGCCTTGTGTTTCCAACCTTGGTTCTCCTCTGCGCTAGATCCCTACCATTGTGGACTACAAAGAGGTCCTGTCCAACATAGTCTCTCTGGAGAGAAGAACTCTTCACCTTTACAGCTTCATCTGTGAACTCTCAATCTTGAACACCAGCCTCTGTGTGTATTCTCCAGCTCAGCTGGCTGCTGCAGCACTGCTGCTGGCTAAGATCCTGCACAGACAAGGTGAGGAACCTTTCCTTAGGTGGAGCTGCAGCAGAGTTGGTTGGTGCCTGGGCCTTGCAGGGAGCCTTTGGGGGTGGGGTTGTGGTTTGTGTCAAGATGTTAGGAGTTGAGCCCAAGTCAACTTCATGAAGTTCACCAAGGCCAAGTGCAAGGTCCTGCACCTGGGAGAGGGCAGTCCCAAGCACAAATCCAGTCTGGTTGGAGAAGGGCTGAAGAGCAGCCCTGAGGAGAAAGCCTTGGGGATGCAAAGCTGGGCATGAGCTGGCACCCAGCACTGCCAGCCCAGCCCCAGCCTGTCCTGGGCTGATCCCCAGCAGCAGGGGCAGGGAGGAGATTCTGCCTGCCTGCTGAGACCCCCCTGCAGTGCTGGGGCAGCTCTGGAGTGCTCAGCACAGACAGGGCCTGTTGCAGGAGAGCCAGAGGAGGCCACAACAGTGCTGGCAGGGTGGAAGCTCTGCTGTGAGGCCAGGCTGGGAGAGTTGGGGGTGTTCAGCCTGGGGAGGAGAAGGCTCCAGGGAGACCTCAGAGCAGCCTTCCAGTGCCTGAAGGGAGGTACAGAATGCTGGGGAGTCAAAGGCATGGAGTGACAGAATGAGAGGTGATGGCTTTGAGCTGGAAGAAGATGGATTTAGATGAGACATTAAGAAGAATATCTTCTCCAGGAGGGTGCTGAGGCACTGGAACAGGTTGACCAGAGAAGTTACAGAGGCTCCAAGCCTGGAAGTGTTCAAGGCCAAGCTGGATAAGGCCTTGAGCAACCTGGGCTGGTGGGAGGTGTCCCTGCCTCTGGCAGGAGCTTGGAGCTGGATGATCTTTAAGGTCCTGCCCAGCCCAGTCTGATTCTGTGGCTCTGGCTTGGCTAGGGGATCAGAGCTGAAGAGGAGGGAGGTAGGACAGGTGTGAGACTTCAGAAGGAGCTGTGGAGTTCAGCCTCTTTTACCACTGAGTAGTGATGATGAACAACATTAGCATCAGTCTGTGCAAGATTTATGTTGAAGGGAGACTGAAGACTTCAGCGCTGAGCTCAGATGGGCAGTTAAAGCCACCTCTGAACCAGCTCTGTACAGGCTTAATCAGGATCTTCACCCCACAAAAACAACCACCTGTCTGATTTACAGAACTGGCAAGCTTGGTGAGGTGGTGCCCATGTCTCGTCTTCTAACCCATCTGGTGCATGCCCAGAGAAGGGCCACAAGGGTGAGCAGCGGGCTGGAGCTGCTCTGCTGTGAGGACAGGCTGAGAGAGTTGGGGCTGTTCAGTCTGGAGGGGAGAAGGCTCTGAGGAGACCTTATTGTGGCCTTCCAGTATCTACAGGGGGCTACAAGAAAGCTGGGGAGGGACTTTGTAGGGTGTCAGGTAGTGATGGGACTGGGGGGAACGGAGCAAAACTAGAAGTGGGTGGGTCCAAATTGGATGTTAGGAAGAAGTCCTTCACCATGGAGATGGTGAGACTCTGGCACAGGTTGCCCAGGGAGATGTTGGAAGCCTCATCCATGAGAGCTTAGAAAGCCAGGCTGCATGTAGCTCTGGGCAAACTGGGCTAGCATGTGAGAGGTTCCCTGCCCATGGCAGTGGGGTGGGAGCTGGATGATCCAGGAGGTCCCTTGCAGCCCTGACAGTTGTGTGGTCTCCTGCCCTGCAGCACGCCCGTGGAGCAGCCAGCTGACAGACTGCACTGGCTTCTCCCTCCAGGACCTTTTGCCCTGTGTGCTGAGCCTCTACCAAAAGTGGTAAGAGTTTTGGGAGCCTTCTGGGGAGGATAGAGGAGTGTTTGGATTCCAGCTCTCACAGACCTGCCCTGTCTGTACTTTCAGCCCTTGCCAGGGCAAGGGGTGGTAGCTCTGGAAGCTGCCTTGCTCCCCCACCACAGGCACTGAGGGTTAGGTGCCAGCTGAGGGCCAGCTTGGTCTGCTTCTCCCAGCTGGTAGTGGCCCTGGGTTGCAGAAGATGTGATGGTCCTCAAAGACTGGCATGGTTCAGCTTGCCAAACACCTGGTTTCAGAGGAATGCAGCTGGTTTGGTGGGGAGCTTCAGAAGGACTTCCAGCAGCAGAAGTAGCTCATTTCATAGTGTAAGGCAAAGATCTGCTTTAGCCCAAGGGCCACAAATGGAATTAGATGCTGGCAAGTTGAGAAACTGGGCAGTGTCCTGGCTCCAGCCTGCTTCATATGGAGCAGATGGAAGGGCAGAGGGGGAGAGAGGGAGGAGCAGAGGGGAGCCAGGGGAGAGAGGGGCAGGGGGAGCTGAGTGGCAGAGGACCAGTGCCCTCAGATGCCAGGGTCTGTTGGGGTCTCTCCTCACCCTGCCAGGCTGAGCTGCTGCTCTCTCCCCAGCTTCCACGACGACATCCCCAAGGACTACCGGCAGGTGTCCCTGACCGCCGTCAAGCAGCGCTTCGAGGATGAGCGCTACGAGGAGATAGGCAAAGAAAAGGTGGGGGACAGCTCCGGGCCTGCTCTTGCTGAGCTCTGGCACCCAGGGCAGAGCTGCCACGGGGCAGGGGAGGGCTTGCAGCGATGGGCAGAGAGGTCTCACTGCAGGCTTGAAGAGGAGAGAGTCCCTAAACACAGCGGGAGCTGGGGACTCTGCAGGGACTGGAGCTGCTCTGTGTCAGGGTGTCTGAGAAGGGCTCACATGGGGAGGGGGATCCTAGAGAAGAAACAGCAGAGGGTGAGGTTTCTGCTCAGTCACAGATTGCACTTGGTTGGAAGGGACTCTCAAAGGGAATCTTGTCCAACCCCCTGCAGTCAGCAGGGAGACCTCGAACGAGAGCAGGCTGCACAAGGCCTCTCCTCCTACCCTGTGCTGGCAAGGCCATATTTGGAGCCCGGGGTCCAGCTCTGGGCTCCCCAGTTCAGGAGAGACAGAGAGCTGCTGGAGAGAGTCCAGGGGAGGCTGCAAAGCTGCTGAGGGGCCTGGAGCAGCTCTGGGAGGAGCAAAGGCTGAGAGCCCTGGGGCTGAGAGCCTGCAGAAGAGCAGCCCCAGAGGGGAGCTGAGCAATGCTCAGCAAGAGCTAAAGGAGCTGTGGGGGGCAAGAGGCTGGGGCCAGACTCTTGCCAGTGGTGCCCAGGGCCATGACAAGGGACATTGAGCACCCAGGAGGTTGCACCTAATCAAGAGGAGAAAGTTGTTTGTTGTGAGTGTGCTGGAGGCCTGGAGCAGGCTGCCCAGAGAGGCTGTGGAGTGTCCTTGTGTGGAGAGCTTCCAAGGCCAGCTGGGCACTGTGCTGCTGGGCAAGCTGCTGTGGGTGCCCTACTTGAACAGGGGGTTGGGCTGGATGATCTCCAGAGGTCCTTTCCAACTCCAGCCTGCTGGGACCGTGGGACTTTGTGTGGTGCTGTGACAGCCTCCTTCTGGGCACCTCTCTAAATCTCCATGGCTCTCTTTGCTTTGCAGATGATGAGCTACAGCCAGCTCTGCTCCTTGCTGGGTGTGAAGCAGGAGGACCCAGAGCCCAGTCCCTTGCACACAACCATGGTGGAAATTCAGCCTTTCCTCAGCTCTCCCTGTGGCAAGAGAACTAAAAGGTCAGCATCAGCCATCCCTGGCAGTGCTGCTGAGCATCAGCACAAGCCCTGCTTCCCCTCTGCCACCCTGAGGCTTCATCCTCTCAGAGTGATCAGTTTTCCCGCCAGGACCTTGAACATACCTCTTTTAAGAGTTGGGAGTGAAGAACTTGGCTTCTAACAGATGCCTTCTGGATTCTATTGCTGCAGGAGAAGGGAAGACAGCATTCAGGATGACAGAGGCAGCTTTGTGACTACCCCCACAGCAGAGCTCTCCACCCCAGAAGAAAGCCTCCTGGATAACTTCCTAGACTGGAGCCTGGATACCTGCTCTGGCTACGAGGGGGATCAGGAAAGTGAAGGAGAGAGAGATGGAGATGGTGAGGGTTTGGTTCTCCTTGCAACAAGAGAATTCAGTCTGTCAGGGCTTCTTTGCTTGATGCTTTTCTTGGGCTACAGAAGCTGGAGACCAGCTGGAGAAAAGCTCTTCCCTGTGGCTGTAGCTGTTACAGGGTTGCAGAAGGTTCTGTTCTCTGCTGCTGCAGGGCTCCAGAGATTCATTGAATGAGTTAGGTTGGAAGGGACCTTCAAGGTCATCCAACTCCAACCCCTTGCCCTGGGCAGGGACACCTCCTACAGCCCAGCTTGCTCAAGGCCTCCATCCAGCCTGGCTTCCAACATCTCTCCTCACTATCACTGCAAACAATTTTTTTCCTCTCCTCTCAGTCTCCCCTCTCCCAACTCAAAGCCATTGTCCCACATCCTGGCACTCCCAGCCCTTGCCCAAAGTCCCTCCCCAGCTCTCCTGGAGCCCCTTCAGCTACTGGAAGGCTCCTTTGAGGTCTCCCTGGAGCTTTCTCTTCTCCAGGCTGAACAGCCCCAGCTCCCTCAGTCTAGTTCCCCTTAGTGGGGGGATTGGAGTAGATGATCTCTGAGGTCCCTTCCAACCTGAGCCATTCTGGGATTGAGTTCTGTGGCTGACCCTCAGTGCTGTGCAGTGAGTACAGAGGATAAGCTGCTGTGGACAGGCAGCCCCAGCAGCACCTCTATCCACCAAAGTGTTTCTGGGGGGCACAGCAGCTGCTGGCGTGGAAGAGGAGCAGCAGGACCGCAGGGGATATTTAGTTGCTCTTTAAGCCCAGAAGTGTTTGGAGTTAGGAAGTTGCAATCCTGCTGTCAGGTTTTGTTCCTGATTCCTTCTCCCCCTCACAGCTGTTTCTGTCAACTAAAAATAAGTTGAAGCAGCAAACAGAACAGGGAGAATCAGCTCCAGGCAAGCTAAAATAGCAGCAGGAGATGCTCCTTGAGTCATAGGATGGCTCAGGTTGGAAGGGACCTCAGAGATCATCTGCTCTAACCCTCTGCCATGGGCAGGGACACCTCCCACCAGCCCAGCTTGCTCAAGGCCTCATCCAGCCTGGCCTGGAACACCTCCAGGGAGGGGACATCCACAAGCTCCTCGGGCAACCTGTGCCAGTCTCTCCCCTCCCTCACTGCAAAGAATTTCTTCCTCCTCTCCAATCTCAGTCTCCTCTCTCCCAGCTCAAAGCCATTGTCCCTCCCCATGGCACTCCCAGCCCTTCTCCAAAGTCCCTCCCCCGCTCTCCTGGGATCCCTTCAGCTACTGGAAGGCTCTAAGGTCTCCCTGGAGCCTTCTCCAGGCTGCAGAGCCCCAACTCTCTCAGCCTGTCCCCATAGGGAGCTTCTGCATCCCCTGATCATCTTCATCACCTCCTCTGGACCCTCTCCATCAGGTCCAGATCTCTCTACTGCTGTGAGGCCCACAGCTGGCCCCAGCCCTGCAGGTGAGGTCTCCCCAGGCAGAGGGGCAGGATCCCCTCTCTCCATCTCTGCCCACACTGCTTTGGATGCAGCCCAGGCTGCCCTTGGCCTTCTGTGCTGCCAGTGCCCATTGCTGGTTCCTGTCCAGCTTCTCCCCCACCAGCACCCCCAAGTCCTTCTCTGCAGGGCTGCTCTCAGCCTCCTCATCTCTCAGCCTGTATTGATATTGAGGGTTTCCTTGAGGCAGGTGCAGGTCATATTGAACCTCATTGCACTTGGTCTTATTGGAGCCTTCAGCTACTGGAAGGTTGCTCTGAGGTCTCCCTGGAGCCTTCTCTTCTCCAGGCTGAACTCTCCCAGCCTGGGTTTTGTGGTTGCTTTTTGGTTCAAAGTGCCTTTGCTTTCAGATACTGCTGATAGTGGACTAAAGATGCTGAGTCAGCAGCACAGCTGACCTCTTCACTCTACTGGCTCTGGGGCTGGCTGTTTGTTTTCTCAACACCTCTTGGTACCTGTCAAAACTGCCTGAGGTGGAGAAAATGTCTTGCTTTAAAGGAGGGTGAGAGCTCAGTGCTCAGCCCTTTCCTCTGAGCATAAGGAGATGCAAGTTTCCTGCTGTTGCTTGGTTTCTCTCGGCTTGGTTCAGTGCTAAATTCATAGAATCAGAATGGTTTGCCTTGGGGGGGAACCCTCAAGATCAGCCAGTTCCAGCCCCCATGCCATGGGCAGGGATGTTCCTGGTTGCTGAAGGCCACACCATGGAATCACAGATTTGTTTGAGTTGGAAAGGATCTCCAAGGTCAAGTCCAGCCAGTGACCTGACACCACCATGGCCATCAAAGCTTGTCCCCAGGTGCCATGAACACCTCCAGGGAGGGAGCCTTGAGCGACCTGTTCTGGTGGGAGGTGTCCCTGCCTGTGGCAGGGGGTTGGAACTGGATGAGCTTGGAGGTCCCTTCCAACCCAAACCGTTCCATGATGGGGACTCCAAAGCCTCCCTTGGCAAACTGTTTTGAGCCCTTCTGTGCTCACAGCCTCCACAACAGCCTGCCCCAGTGCCTCTCCTCCTTCCTGTGTGCCCAAACCCAAAGTAACCTCTTCCTTCTCCTTCCCTGCAGTGACAGGTCCCAGCGGGATCCTGGACCTGACGGTGGTGTATGTGGACCCTGCCGAGCACTGCTGCCAGGACTCCAGCGACGAGGACAGCCTGGCTGCAGAGTGGGCCCCCCACAGCCCCTTGGCCTCTCTCGGCCCCAGCAACCCTCAGCTGGAGGGCAGCTCAGGCTACTCTTCTGTGCACAGTGCCAGCCCTGCGTCTCCTGGAGGAGGCGGCCTGGGAGCATCTCTCGCACCTACCTCAGCGCTAGCTCTGAGCAGGGGGCCCTGCCTGCCCCCCTCCCTGCAGCCCTGTTTACAGCCCAGCCAGGCCAAGTGTGACAGGAGGCAAGTCAAGAGGAAAAACGTGGCAGGCCACAGCGAAGAAAGGGTCACCTTGGGCTTCTTCAGCCTCTGATTGCTTCCTGCTCTTTTCCTTTCCCTGGGAACAGGCTTTCTGTGCCAGGAGTACAGGGGTGAGAATGAATCCTTGTCAATACCTCCAAGAAGAGTCCTTCCCCTCAGCTCTGCCTGTCCCTGGCCTCTAACTCTGTAGCTTCTGAGCCCTTTCCTTCCTCCATAGCTGCCTTTTGAAAGTGCTCCCTCTTGGCTGATCCTCTACAAGCTAATCCTCCTCCTCCTCCTCTGGAACATTAGAGCTCTTTGCCCTGGTGAGAGAAGAAAAGAACCTGTCCTGTCCCTTGCTTTGCTCCAAGGCCCTGGCACCCTAAAAGAACAAGGAACTGCCTCTGATTCTGGTTACTGGATGTGACACTATGCTTGAATTCCTCCACTTGACAAGACCTTCCTGAGGTTGTGCTGCCTTCTCCTTCTGGCCAGGTCCCATCTTCCTCTTCCTGTCTATCGTTTGCTGCACTGACACAAGGTTTTCAATGGATACAAGCAAGAGGTAAAGGAAGGCTCCCTGCAGGCCTGAGCTGCTCTCTTACCTACCTCTCAGCTGTGGTTTTAAAGCCCATTTGCTTCTGGCTCTAGCTGCCATGAGAACTCCTCCTCCTGTGCCTTACCTGCCTTGCTGCCAACTCCTCCAGGACCTCCAGGAACTGTTTGGTCTCTGCTGGAACCGCAGCCGAGTGGCCACCTCTAGCCCGTGGCCCTCTTTCACTTCCTGTCCTGCAGAGCCTTCCTTGCTCTTGCCATTCCTGTCCTCAAGGCAGGCATCCCTCACTTGAACACTAGGAGCAGGCAGCAGAGCAGCCAGGGCAGGCAGTTGGTCCTGCTGAGAGCTCTCTGCTTGGCCTCACTGCTGCCTCCTCCAAGGGCAAGCAGCTGCTTCTCTGAGCACAACCCAAACCTGTGCTGCTTCAGTAAGAGTTTGAAGGACCCAACTCCACTGACCTCAGCCTAGCAAGCCTGGGCTACAGCTCCTTCAGGAGCCAACCCTTCTCCTCACTGAAAGAACCAAGGTACCAGGCTGCCAGCAGCCAGCACTGCCTGGAACACTGGAACTGGGCTGCCTGGGAGCCGCTGTGGCAGATGGCAGCAGCTCAGCCACAGGCAGTGGAGTGAAGTTTTTATAAAAGAAGATTTTGTAATACAGCTGCCTCTGTGTCTTGCTGCAGCCACCAGCCTGGGGAACTGGGCAGAGCTTAGCTCCCTGAGCCAAGTTCTGGTGAAGTTAGAGCTGGGCCTGCCTGGAGGGGATTTAGCTTCCTGACACAGAATCTCTTTGTGGTCATTTTCGTTGGAAGAGACCTTTAAACTCATCCAGTCCAAGCCTTACCCCAGCACTGCCAGACCACCACTGACCCATGGCCCTCAGCACCAATCCTTCATGGCTTTGAAACCCCTCCAGGGATGGGAACTCCATCACGGCCCTGGGCAGCCTGTTCCAGGCCTTGACAGCCTTTCGGGGGGCAAGAAATCGTTCTTCTTATCCAACCTGGACCTCCTCTAGGGAAACTTGAGGCCATTTCCTCTCCTGTCACTTGTTCCTTGGGAGCAGAGCCCAACCCCCACCTAGCTCCAGACTCCCCTCAGGGAACTATAGAGCAAGGAGGTCTCCCCTCAGCCTCCTCCAGCCTGAACCAACCCCAAGTCCCTCAGCTGCTTCTCAGACCATTCACCAGCTTCATTGCTGGACCCACTGCAGCTCCTCAATGTGCAGAATCCCAAGCAGTGCTGAGCCCTGTGAGGCCAGGCTGGGACAGTTGGGGTTGTTCAACCTGGAGAAGAGAAGGCTCCTGGAAGACCACCTGATGGCCTTTTAGGACCTAAAGGGGCCAGAAGAAAGCTGGGGATAGAGTTCTGAGCAGGGCCTGTTGGGACAGGCCAAGGGTGGGTGGTTTGAACTCAGAGATTCAGAGTGGAGGAAAGGGAGAAATGAGGGTGGAGAGAGCCTGTTCCAGACTGCCCAAGAGGTGGGAGCTGCCCTATGGCTGGCACCACTGCAGGTCAGGTTGGATGGGGCTGTGAGCAGCCAGCTCGAGTTGCAGCTGTCCCTGCTGGCTGCAGAGGGTTGCACTGGATGATCTTTGAAGGAAGGTCCCTGCCAGGCCAGGCAGCTGAGAAAGATCTGCTGCAGCTGCAGCATGGCCCAGCCCAGAGCATCCACACCCAAACCACATCAGCTCCACAAGGGAAGTGCAACTGGAGCTGGCCTGGGCTGCTGGGCATGAAGGCAGCACAGCCTTTGCTGATCAGTGACTCTCAGGGACTGCTTCCAGGCCACTTGGAGAGCAGAAGCCACAGGTCAGCAGCAGCTCAGGTTGCCAGCTCTGAAAGGGCTTCACAAACCCTCAGAGTCAGCAGGTAGAGAAGTGATAGAAAAGGAAAAAAGACAACCTTAAAAACCTCCAACAAACCCAACCCAAACAAACTCCAACCTCAACCACACTACCCTAACCTCAAAACCCCAAACCCACCTGACCCCAACAAATCCAACCCACCCATACACACCTAAGCCCAACTCCAAGCCCCCAGCGAATCCCCCAAAAACCTCAACCCCACCACCCACCCAACTCCGCCAGATGTATCTGGACAGAGAGGCAGAGTTAAAAAGCCACTCCAAAGAATTTATTGCTTACAAGTGCCTCTGGTGCCCAGCTCCATCAGGTTGCTACCAGTTCACTCTGCCAGCTCATCTCTCAGCAGCACTGGGAACCTCCTCCCCCCTTGGCACAGCTGCTTTAGATGGCTCTGGACAGCTGAGCTGCAGAGGCCTCCAGGCACGGCCTGCACTCCAGCACAGGCAGCACTTCCACGAGCAGCAACTGGGCAGCAGCAAAGGGCACAGGTCAGCAGAGCCAGCAGCTGTATACTCAATGCCACCTGCCCTTGGCAGTGTCACTGCCAGCATGCTAGGCCATGCCCTCCTCTGCCACACTGCACCGTGCCAAGGCTGCCCAGCCCTTGCTCATGAGAGTAGCAGCAGCCACCCAACCTGCCCACAGCACCCAGATGAACCCAGAGCTGCTCCTCTGCTGAAGAGCTGGCCCAGTGCTGGCGTGAGCTCAGCATCAGCAGGCAGAGATCCATGGCACAGCAGTGTGCCC
>VWYK01109140.1:9758-36601 GCA_013399775.1 Semnornis frantzii
GAGGTGTTCAACCTTGTTTCTCCTTAAATTTTTTTTTTTTTTTTTTATACGTGCAGCTCAGTTTTTTTTTAGGCCTAAATTAAGCTCCTGGATGCTTTGAATCCTTTTGCCTTGCTGTCAGGATTTGCACCTGTGAGATCAGGGGCAATTGCTGTTCCCTTCTGACTGATTCACAAGGCAGAGATCCATAGGCACCTGGAGTTCAGTTCTTCAGTTCAAGACTTTACTGCTCTACACAGCTACCTGAAAGGAGGTTGTAGTGAGGCTGGTGTGGGCTTCTGCTCCCAAGTAACTACAGACAGGACAAGAGGAAATGGGCTCAAGCTGCACCCAAGTGAAGTTTAGATTGGATATGAGGAAGAATTCCTTGACTTAAAGAGTGGTCAGAAGGCCAAAGGGTGGAAAAGGCTGCCTGGGGAGGTGGTGGAGTCCAGCCCAACGTTGAGCTAACACCACTATGGCCGCTAAAATGGGCCCAAGTGCCATGGCCACATGTCTGGAACATCTCCAGGGATGGGGACTCCACCACCTCCCTAGGCAGCCTATGCCAGTGCCTGACCACTCTTGCAGCAAAGAACTTTTTCCTCATCTCCAACCTAACCCTCCCTGGCACAATTTCAGGCCATTTCCTCTCCTGATCCTAGGGAGCAGAGACCAGCCCCCACCTCACATTCCAAACAAGGTGATGCGTCTGTAGGCTAAAGTCTACCTAGCTTCAGTGAGGTCTTCACATTAAAACCTGCTGCTGCTCTGAGCTGGTATCTGATATGGGCTGAGCTCAACTCTGAATATCTTCTCCTCTGTGTAGCCTGAAGCCCTAATGTGAGAAGCTTCTTTAAGTGCAGAAAGTTAGATGGGTTCAACCAACACCTACAGCCCATGGGTAAAAAGCATGCCAGGAGTCCTTTACAGAAGAACAAAGACTGCAGGATAGGAAAATGTAGGGAAAGAGGCTGGAAGCCTCCGTTTAAAGGTTCAAATTGAAAATAGGGGACTTCTCCCTTAGCTGTAACTTTACAAGTGTAGTGTCTTTGTGTTTGGTCTCAGCCTAGGATCATTCCACTGCGAACCAATGAAATCGGTGTTAAGGTTTTAGCCCAAGCTTCTTAGCTGAGGATTTCTTTTTCAGTAGCTGTTTTCAGAATCATTATTGAAACTGCAGATTAAATAAAAGGGGAGGGGAGGAAGGGATTATCTCTTAGTTTGTAATTCAAGAGGTGACTGAAGAGTTGCATCCTGTTTTGCTTAGCTGTGCAGTGTGAAAGGAAACCTATTGAAGTGTCCAGAGAGAAGTCTTCCAACTGCGCAGCCTCCACTGAGAAGATTTACATTCGGAAGGACCTGCGGAGTCCTCTGGCTGCAACTCCCACCTTTGTCACAGACCATGAAACAGCAAGGTGTGCACTGACCCCCCCCCCAGCAGCTGCTCACTGCCTCAGACAGCAAGCACCAATTCCCTCTCTGTCATTTATTCCAATGAGTCATCTTCTCATGTCAGGTCTACAGGTCTGCTGGAGTCGGGGATGTTTGTTAACATTCATCAGTCTGCGATTAAAAATGAGCCTGCAGTGCTGATGACTCCAGAAAAGGTACGTGGTGATGCCACAGAATGGAGGGGTTGGGAGGGACCTCTGCAGAGCAGCCAGTCCAACCCCCTGCCAGAGCAGCAGCACCCAGGGCAGGGCACACAGGAATGCATCCAGATGTGTTTGGAAAATCTTGAAGGAAGGAGACTCCACAGCCTCTCTGGGCAGCCTGCTCCAGGGCTCAGCATCCTCACACCAAAGAACTTTCTCCTCATGCCTAGGTGGAACCTCCTGGGTTCCAGCTTGTGCCTGTTGTGCCTTGTCCTATGCTGGGACACCACCACACAGGACCTGGCACCTTCATCCTGACTCCCACCCCTAAGATATTTATAGACGCTGTTCAGGTTCCCTCTCAGCCTTCTCCTCTCCAGGATAACCAGCCCCAGGGCTCTCAACCTTCCTTCACAGCAGAGATGTTCCAGTCCCTTCAGCATCCTCATAGCCTCCATTGGCCTCTCCCCAGCAGGTCCCTGTCTCTCTTGCACTGGGGAGCCCAGAACTGGACACAGTACTGCAGGTGTGGCCTCACCAGGGCAGAGGGGCAGGAGAACCTCCCTAGCCCTTAGACCACACTTCTCTTAGTGCACCCCAGGATTCCATTGGCCTCCTCTGCCAGAAGGGCACTTTGCTCCTCCATTCAGAATTTGCTGCCCACTTGTTCAAGTGGTCAGCCCCCAGACTGTACTGCTGTTTATTTCTGTCCAGGTGCAGGACTTGGCACTTGTCCTTATTGAACTCCATGAGGTTCTCCTTCACTCATCTCTCTAGCCTGGCCAGGTCACATGGGGTGGCAGCACAGCCTTAGAGGGTGTCAGCCACCCCTCCCAGTGTGGCATCTTCAGCACTCAATCCCCTCATCTAGGGTGTTGATAGTGACCAAAACTGTCCCAAATACTGATCTGAGTGGCACTGAGCAGGGAGGGAAGGGTGCTCTGCCCTGTCCTGTTGTGTTTCTGTTTTGGTAAACTCTGTTTCAAACCACTTCTCTCTCTTCACCAAAATGCATAAATGCTGAAACTCTTACAAAGTAAATGCCTCTCTCTGTGTTTTGTAGAGCTCTGAGGGCTGCATTGTTCTCATTTGCACTGGACAGTCCTGGCCCTCGGGTATTTCTTTTGCACAAATGAAGTGAGGTGTTTGCACACCCTGCAGTGCATTTCATGAATGCTGTTAGTTAGCTTTTTTTCCCCCCTCAGTCACTCATCATAGCTATCTCAGCAACAATCTTATTTCTGAGCTGCTTTTCTTTTGCTTCCACATTGTTACTCTTCCTGATCCACTGAAGCCAGGTGGGTGCTGTGCACAGTAGGAAGCTGCTGTATTTTTCTAGCTGATACTGAATTGCCTCCTGCTGTTTTCAGGCATTTTGCCTGTCTGCAAAGGGCTCCACCAAAAGTTCTTTGTCTCATTTCACCTTCCTGGCTCTGCAGAATCTGTCAGTGCAGGCTGAAGGGCATGCAGCATG
This sequence comes from Semnornis frantzii, assembly GCA_013399775.1. Taxonomy (NCBI): domain Eukaryota; kingdom Metazoa; phylum Chordata; class Aves; order Piciformes; family Ramphastidae; genus Semnornis; species Semnornis frantzii. The sequence goes on from VWYK01109140.1 coordinate 12,810, forward strand.
CCGCTGTTATCAGCTGCATATTTACCTATAATCGTGCACTTATTCTTCTTTTTAGGTGAGAAACATCTCTTACTACCTCCAAGTTGCTTGTTACTACTGAGACATGGTGTTCCCTTGCAGTTACTCATAGATTCATAGAATGGTTTAGGTTGGAAGAGACCTTAAAGATTCATCTAGTTCCAACTCCCTGCTCTTCCACCATCTCAGGTTGCTCAAGGCCTCATCCAGCCTGGCCTCGAACACCTCTAAGGAGGATACATCCACAACCTCCTTGGGCAACCTGTCCCAGTGTCTCACCACCCTCATACTGAAGAACTTCTTCCTAAGATCTAGTCTAACATAAACCTTTTATACATGGTTAAAGACATAAAACCCAGAAATGGCTGCAGCAGAATTCTTTGTGTTCTGCTTGCAGAATTCTTTGCGTTCCGCTGCAGAAATCTTTTTGTGCTTGCCTTTAAAGGTGACGTTTTATCCATTCCTTCTTTTCCACCATTCTCCTACCCTGTTCTAGTGACTCATTTACATGAGGAAGGAAGGAAGATGCTAAAAATATCATCTAGTGCAATCCTGGTGAGTGAGTGGTGAGTGGAAAGGATCCATCCTGCACTTGCTTACCATCTGTAGCATTGCCTTTGTGAAGGCAGCAGGGAGCTCTTCCTTGTCAATGTCTAAACGTTTCATATGTTTGAGGCAGGGCAGTGTCTGACTGCTGCTTTATGATTGCTCACTGACTGTAAACAGTAATTTTCTTGCAGATCCTCTTCACATGCTGCTTGATGTTTTCTATTTATGCAGAAGGCTTCTCTGTTGCCAGGATGAGAGAACTAAAAGCTGTGTTTTTTTCCCTTAGGTTGAAGCATGTCAGGGAGATTTAAGCACACTGGCAAATGTGGTGACTTCACTGGCAAACCTCAGCAAATGCAAAGACATCTCACAGAGCACTACAGAGCTGTCTATGATTGACAGCTTGAGTAATGGAGATGCATCATTGTCTGAGCTGCAGCAAGAAGGACAAGCCAGTAGTGATGTGACAAGGTAAGTAAGGCATGTTCAACTTGCAAATACTACCGCTGTTTGAAAAGGTCTCTGTCAGTTCTGAGCATTAATTAAATGATCACACTGTAGGAAAGAGCTGCATTAAAAGCAATGATAATGGCAACCTGAGCTCATGGACAGCATGAACCTTGTAAGCTTCTTCCGAGTGAAATCTTTGGAAATGGAAGGAAGTTCCATTTGGGAATTAAATTCTTCTGGTTATATGTGTTTGAAATGAATTTCAATGTGAATGTTGCAGCTTCTAGAGCTTACCCATGAATGCATTCCCTTTATGCCTACTTTCTGTACCCTGGAGACAGAAGACATCCCAGGTACTTCTCTGTAGTCCACTTCCATCTGTTCAGTCCACTCATGCATGCTTCAGTCCCCCTCGTGTGTGCACATCAAGGTGTATAGGCTAGTGAAGGGTTGAAGCTCAGCTCATCTACCGTCCCTGGCCTAAGGCAGTGCCAGCAGCTCCTTTGTTGTGATGTCTCTTGTGGTTGTAAATGGCTTTGTCCAGCAAAGTGAACGTTCAGAGTTCAGTTGTAAGCATCTCCATAAATGTAGATAGCCAGAGAGTGGGGGGGGAAGGAGGACCTACCAGAGTTCTACCCCAGACTTGGGCAGTAAAGCAGTGATTTTAGATTCTGTGGTATTGACTATGGCTCTAAACTGAGAACCAGCTCTGCTTACAGTTTTTGTGAGCTTTCAGACCTCAGTGCCCGAGTTTTTGATGCAACACACTGAACACAGCTGATACTGCTCTCAGAGTGTTCCTCTGCCTGTGGGCAGCGATCAGGTCTCTGGTTCTCCTTGGAGGTTGTGGAGCTCAGGAGTGTTCTTATGCAGATGAGCAACAGAGCTGGTACCAAGCAGCAAAATGAGGACCAGATCTGTGCTTGTCCTGACATCTCTAGAACACTGGTGGCTGGAGTCGCTGCTCCACATCAAAGGCAGCCAAGTGTGGTACTGACAGTCTGAGAGTGCTCTCTCTTACCTGTTGGTCGGACTCAATGCAACCAAAGCAACTCTGATTTGGAAGCAGTGTTTTCAAATTCAAATGACTAACCCCAACTTGTCTCTTAAAGTCTTTCCCATTTGTGCTCCAAAGCAGCAAAAATCTGCACGATTTCTATGTGCATTAAGTTGCTTTAACAGCAGTCTGAGGATCCTGTCCTCAAAGTGCTCATGCCAGCACCTTCAGTAAGCATCACTAAAGCGATCCTGAAAGGCAAACTGTGAATCAGCAGCACAGCCAGTATGTCAAAACTGTGAATTCGTTGGCAACTGGTGTGAACAGGATATGCTGCTGCTAATTTTTGTTTCAGAGCCACTGCAAGTTGGAATTCTCAAGGATTTTGTTTGGTGGGCTGTCAGGAAAAGCATGATACTGATTTTTGTTTTCCAAATGTGACTGTGAAGCAGACATCTAAAAACAGCTCTCAGACCTGGGCAGGTTTTTCTAAATGGAAAGAGTGTCTAAACTGGAATGCGGCTTTGCCGTCTGTTTATTTGTGTGTGTGGTGATCTTGCAGGGCATTTGATACTCTCGCCAAAGCATTAAATCCAGGAGAGAGCACAGCCTGCCACAGCTCTGAGGCTGCTGAGGCTGGTGTCCAGCTGCTGGGAGGAGAAACAAGCCTGAACATCGTGGAGATGGAGGGGCCCCTGCTCAGCGACGCACACGTAGCGTTCAGGGTACTGAGGGCTTTTCTTCTGCTGGCTGCTTGTGGCTGCTCTGACACAGCAGTGTGAGAGGAGGGTCTGAGCAAATCTTCTGTGGGCTTCCCTAAAAGAACCCTTACCTGTCCAGGCATTGGGACTGGCTTCTTGTTTGGGGAGGCTACAGTACTAGAGCTGCTTTGTAGAGTCATAGAACTGCTGGGGTTGGAGAGTCCTTCTGAGATCACCCAGTCCAACCAGCAACCCCACACCACCATGGCCACTAAACCATGGCCCCAAGTGCCATGGCCACACCTTTCTGGAACACCTTCAGGGATGCAGCCTCCACCCCCTCCCTGGGCAGCCTCTTCCCATCCCTGACCACTCTTGCAGCAAATAAATTTTTCCTCATCTCCAACCTAACCCTCCCTTGGCACAATTTCAGGCCATTTCTACTCATTCTTATAACCTGAGACTAAGGAGAACAGACCAACTCAACACTGTCCTTGGGAGGTGTTCAAGAAAGGTGCAGCCGTGGCACTTGGGGACATGGTTTGATGGCTTTGGTGGTGTTGGGCTAATAGTTGGACTGGGTGATCTTAGAGAGCTTTTCCAATAAATGGAAGCAGCTTCATCCTAATTACAGTGGTCCTTCAAAGCTCCTGCCCTTAAGAGTGTCTCAGAAGTTGAGGTTCTCCATCTTGTGTGTTTCACACACATTTAGCTAAGACAAAGATTGGCTTTTTTTTCCCCTTTTTTGTTGCACTGTAGCTAATCTAGGGTGCAACAGCATGGCTCAGAATGCAGAAGGCAGTCACTTGATTTTATTTCAGGATTATCTCATGTTTGTTTAAAAAACCAATTTCACTTGGTCACTTCAACTCTGAGACTGATTTTTTTTTCCCTCTCCTCCCCATGCTTTCTCCATGAAGAAAGTGAAATAAGTGACCTGCACAGTTGTGTTTATTTTAACACTGTTGTTGTTGTTGTTGTTGCCAGCTCACCATGCCCTCTCCTATGCCTGAGTATCTCAATGTTCACTATATCTGTGAGACAGCCTCCAGGTTGCTTTTCTTGTCCATGCACTGGGCACGTTCCATTCCATCTTTCCAAGCTTTAGGGTAAGTGTTTAGTTTCCTCTGCTTGCTCATGTTGTGGAGATGCACTTTTTCATTATCCATGTTCACTCTCTTCTTCAGAGACATTTTAGTATCTAAATCTTGTTCCTTAAAGCTGGTTTGTGAGGGTAAAGTTTCTGAATCAAAATACTCCCAACTTCATTCCAGTTCCAGGTTGGGCTTTGAAGGAAAGCATCAGGGCAAAAGAGGGGATCCTGCCTCTTGATTCTGCTGAGACCCCACCTCCAATCCTGCCTCCAGTGCTGCTGTCCCCAGTAGAGGGAGGACACAGCTGATGCAGAGAGTCCAGAGGAGGCCACAGAGATGCTCCAAGGGCTGGAGCAGCTCTGCTGTGAGGACAGGCTGAGGGAGCTGGGAGTGTGCAGCCTGCAGAGGAGAAGGCTCCAGGGGACCTCAGAGCTGCCTGCCAAGAACTGAAGGGATCCCGCAGGAAGGCTGCAGAGGGACTTGTGCTGAGGGGGTCTGGAGACAGGCCAAGGGGGAATGGTTTGAAGCTGAGGCAGAGCAGGGTGAGACTGGAGCTGAGGAGGAGGTTAGGAAGGGTGCTGGAGGCCTGGAGCAGGCTGCCCGGAGAGGTCGAGGAGTCTCCTTCTCTGGAGACTTTTCAAACCCACCTGTTCACCTGCCTTGAGTGGTCCTTCTTTGGAGGGGGATTGTACTGGATGGTCTCCAGGGGTCATCACCATTCTGTGATGCTGTGACTAATTCTTCCATCACAGAACTTCTCATCACTCCTATTTACACTTTGAAGATTTCAAACCTTATTCCATACATCAAGACAGTACAGAAAACAGCAGTCACGAAACTCAGGAACTTGGATCTGGTGTGTTCAATTTCAGACACATTTTTAATTGAAAGGTTGTAGCAACCTGTCAGCTTTCAAATGAAAAAAAGTGACCTCTGAGTCCATTCTACATCCACAATACAGGAACCAATCAAACTACTTCTTGATTTGTCTGCACAGGTCAATGTTACTCAAAACTCAGTGTAAATGCTAAGCAAACAGCCGTGCTGGAATATGCCCAGGGAACTGTCATTGCCTGGCACTGCAGCTTTGCTTTCCTGGTAGAAATCCATCTCATGTCAGGCAATAAACCAAAACTGACTCCTTTACAAAAGTCACTGTTTTAATCCTGTCATGCAAACAGAGAGATTTTTGCTGCAGGGCTTCATTTTGGTGCCGATTGCTGGGGCTGAGTTCAGTGACTGTACTGCAAAGTGTTCTGCAGGTGAAGAAGAAAAGCGGATGGCAGTGGGGTTGTGAAGTGCAATGGTTGTGTTTTGAACAGGCAGGACACCAGCATCTTGCTAGTGAAGGCCTGCTGGAACGAGCTGTTCACGCTGGGGCTGGCACAGTGCTCACAGGTGATCAATGTGGCAACCATCCTGGCAGCCTTCGTCAACCATCTGCACGGCAGCCTGCAGCAGGGTGAGCGCGGGGCCCGCACCGGACCAGGTTTGGGGGTGCTGCCATGGGGACCAGGGTTTGGTGCTGCTGACATGAGGCCCAGGTTTGGGGGCTGCTGGCATGAGGCCCAGGTTTGGGGGATGCTGGCATGAGTCCGAGGTTTGAGGGCTGCTGACATGAGTCTGAGGTTTGGGGGCTGCTGACATGAGGCCCAGACTTTTGGACAATTACTTTCTGGGTTTTTTGAGTTTTGAAGTACATAGAAGCTTTTGCCTACCCTTCAGTTGTTAAGGAGAATAACCTGTTCATAGCTGAGGGATGGATGTCAGGATGAAGGTGCCAGGCTCTTTTTGATAGTGCCCAGTGACAGGGTGATGGGCAGTGGACACAAACGGGAACCCAGGAGGTTCCACCTCAACATGAGGAGAAACTTCTTTGGTGTGAGGGTGCTGAGCCCTGGAGCAGGCTGTCCAGAGAGCTTGCAGAGTCTCCTTTTCTGGAGACTTTCCAAACCCACCTGTGTGTGTTCCTGTGTGCCCTGGGTGCTCCCGGTCTGGCTGGGGGGTTGGACTGGATGATCTCTGGAGGTCCCTTTCAAACCCTCCCATGCTGTGGTTCTGTGACACTGAACAGTAAGGAACCTCAGGGCACCTGACTCTGAATCTAGTGAAGCCATTCTCTGTGAAAGTCCTGTGGCCACATTTTTGCATCTGTGCCTTGCCTTCTGCCTATGTTGACATAGACTGTCTGCCCACAGAAAGAGGAAAAGTGGTCATGGAGCACATCTTCAAACTGCAGGAGTTCTGCAACAGCATGGTGAAGCTTTGCCTAGATGGGTATGAATATGCCTACTTGAAAGCCATCGTCCTCTTCAGTCCTGGTAGGTGATGATGTCACATGGGCAGCTCCAGCCTCTGCTGGCTTTGCCAGGGCACCTCTGCCTGTNGCTGGAGTGCCACAGCAAAGCTGTCTCAGACGGTGCTGCTGGAGTGCCACAGCAAAGCTGTCTCAGACGGTGCTGCTGGAGTGCCACAGCAAAGCTGTCTCAGACGGTGCTGCTGGAGTGCCACAGCAAAGCTGTCTCAGACGGTGCTGCTGGAGTGCCACAGCAAAGCTGTCTCAGACGGTGCTGCTGGAGTGCCACAGCAAAGCTGTCTCAGACGGTGCTGCTGGAGTGCCACAGCAAAGCTGTCTCAGACGGTGCTGCTGGAGTGCCACAGCAAAGCTGTCTCAGACGGTGCTGCTGGAGTGCCACAGCAAAGCTGTCTCAGACGGTGCTGCTGGAGTGCCACAGCAAAGCTGTCTCAGACGGTGCTGCTGGAGTGCCACAGCAAAGCTGTCTCAGACGGTGCTGCTGGAGTGCCACAGCAAAGCTGTCTCAGACGGTGCTGCTGGAGTGCCACAGCAAAGCTGTCTCAGACGGTGCTGCTGGAGTGCCACAGCAAAGCTGTCTCAGACGGTGCTGCTGGAGTGCCACAGCAAAGCTGTCTCAGACGGTGCTGCTGGAGTGCCACAGCAAAGCTGTCTCAGACCGTGCTGCTGGAGTGCCACAGCAAAGCTGTCTCAGACCATGCCGCTGGAGTGCCACAGCAAAGCTGTCTCATCAAGTGTGAGCTCAGTCTTGCATGTGCGGCATTTGTTTGAACTCTTTCAAATGTCTGGTGGTGTTCGTATGAAAAGCTAAGTCAAACATAAACACAGGGGGAAAGAAATCTAAGGAGGTCCAGCAGTGTCCTTTGCCAAAACTGTGAGGTTGCTACAGCTGCCAGTCAAGGCTTGCAGCAAGCTCACAGTGGATTTCAGTGTGTCCCATATAGAACAGCTCTAACAATCTGCAGTGTCTTTTGCAGATCACCCAGGACTAGAAAATGTGGTCCAGATTGAGAAGTTTCAAGAGAAGGCCTACATGGAGTTCCAAGACTATGTCACAAAAGTGTATCCAGATGACACTTACAGGTCTGTATACCATTATGCTGGCTCAGTGGAGTGAATCTTTCCTAAAGTAGGCCTTCTATTGTAGTAAATATGAACATTTTCTTCTCACCTCCTTAAAGGTCAGGAATTACAGCACTGCAAATATTATGTGTGCACTCATACACACTTGATGAGAATTCTTTACTCCTTCATTATGAATTTCCAAAATGAAATATTGGAAATAAACCAAAGACTTTCAATGTTCTTACTTCAGATTGCTCCTGTTTGGAATGTTTCATCTGCCCGATGAGGAAAGGTTGAGAACCCTGGGCCTGTTCAGCCTGGAGAAGGGAAGGCTGGCAGGGGATCTGATCAGTGTTTACAAATATCTGAGGGGTGGGAGTCAAGGCTCTTTGTGGTGATGCCCTGTGATAGGACAAGTGGCAATGGACACAAACTGGAACCCAGGAGGTTCCACCTCAACATGAGGAGAAACTTCTTTGGTGTGAGGGTGCTGAGCTCTGGAGCAGGCTGCCCAGAGACGTTGTGGAGTCTCCTTCTCTGCAGACTTTCAGGAGCCACTTGGATGTGTTCCTTTGTGCCCTGCTCTTCTTGCTCCTACTCTGGCAGGGGAGTTGGACTCCAGATTCCAGCCCCTCTCATTCTGTGATTTAGTCCCAGTCCAAGCATGACAGAGGCCATATAACCGACAGGCACATTCCCATTTCCCTACTGTTGAAGACACTGCTGAACATCAATTCAGTGCTCTGCTGGTCCCAGTGGCTAAGCCTTTCATAGACCAGATGCAGTGAAGTTTGACCAGTTAAAAATGACTCCTTCTTATTTTCTTCTCTTCCTGTTAGCACAACTGCGATGAACACCAAAGTGTGTGCCCAAGTAACCCTTCCTTACGGACCCTCTTTTCCAGGCTGTCCAGACTGCTCCTGCGCTTGCCTGCCCTGCGGCTGATGAGTGCTGCCCTGACGGAGGAGCTGTTCTTTGCAGGACTGATTGGGAACGTGCAGATCGACAGCATCATCCCCTACATCCTGCGGATGGAGACGGCAGACTACAACTCGCAGATCGTGGGGCACGCCGTGTGAGCCCAGCCCGGGATTGTGTAGCCATGGCACTCATGGCGCTGTAAATGCATACCCTGTCTCCAAGAGATGGCAATAAGCCTTCCCATGCACCTTTCCAAAGAAGGCCAAAATTCCTCCTTTCCAGTATGCTTGGGAAACGTGGTGGAGTGTAATAGGAAACGTAGGATCACTTCCTGGTTTTCATCTGATCTTCGAGGACTTGTAAATGAACTCCGTACCTGAAGAGAGTCAGCAGTTGTCCATCCTATTTTTGTAGGTAGATGAACTTGGAATATTTGTTTATGAAGTCCAGGCTTGTGGAGAAGCAGAAGCAGCTTTGACTGAACTAAGGTATCTCGACTTAGTTTGATGGTTTAGACAAATAAATTAACTTTGCTCTCCGAGTTGTGTCTTCGGTGTGTTGCTGCTGGTTGTTTTTCTCACTGATAATGGAAAAGACCTGCTCAGACATCTTGCCAAGGCCTGTGTGTCCATGGGAACAAGATCACCATCAATCAAGCTTAGCTTTTCCTATTTTGAGGAGATGACTACAACCAAGCTTAGCTTTTCCTGTTGTTTTGAGGAGAGATTTGTTTCTTGTTGAATGGAATACGTTCAACAAGAAGTGCAGGGAAAAGTAGAGGAGGCTCATGTGTTAAAATATTCTGGTGCTGTGTTGATGGAGCTGCTCAAAAGGGATGCAGCAGAGGCAGCACAGTTCTATGGATGCAGAGGAATGCTGTGGTGCAGCAGCATGTCCTTGGTAGACACCAACCGGGTTATACTGAGGAAAAAAACAGAGGTGTACACTGCAGGTGTTCAGAGACAGCATACTCCTGGGCTTTCTGGTCTCAGAAGTTGAAGGCATCTTTATACTCCCTCTTTCATGCTCCATGCACAGCACTGGAGGCATCCTAGATGCCTCTTAACTTGTGTCCATGTCTTTATATTCCTGTGAGCCTCTGGCTCAGTAGTTCTCTTTTCCAATCTGTCTTGTATGATTGCTGTTTAAGTCTGAGTTTGTCTGAGGCATTGCCCCTCCATGTGGGACTATGAGCTCTTCTGCTTTGCCTCTCCTTGGTAGAAATGGCTCAGGATGTGACTCGCTCCACAGCTTCATGATTTCTGTCTTTGCAAGCTGGATAACTGGTTCAGGAAACTTTTACCCAAAGAACAAGGATGTCTCTGCCAGGCACCTGTTTGTGACAGAACTGGAACACGTCTCTGGTGTGGCCATTGATGCAGACAGGCATGCAGAGAACAGCTCCTTGTCTCGAGGAGATTGCAGCTGCTCATGTGTCCACACATAGGACAACCACACACCCTTCTCCTTTGCTGTGTGTGCCTGACACAACATTAGACCTCTGCTTGCTGTCAAAGAAAAGGGAGAGAGGCGAGCATGCACTCATAGCACTGAGAGCGCCAAACAGCTCAATTTCAGGGTCTTGTGCAGCTCTGATGGTCGGATCTCTGTAGAGCCAATGTGCATGCACACAGCTCATTGCCCAGAGCGGTACCTATTGGTAAGTAACCTTCCTTGCCTCAGAGTGTTTCTCACTGTAATAGATTTTTATCATGATTTAAAGGTAGGGTGCAGCTGCTTGGTGCTGCCTGCCAAGTCATCGCTCTTTGTGATGTTGTAGGTTGAGACTGGAGATTAGGAAGAAATTGGTTACAGTAAGGGTAGTGAGAGGTGTTCAAGGCCAGGCTGGATGAGGCCTTGAGCAACCTGGGCTAGAGGGAGGTGTCCCTGCCCATGGCAGGGGGATTGGAACTGGATGAGCTTTACAGTCCCTTCTGACGTAAGCCATTCTGTGGATCTCATGCTGCAGGTTGTTGGTTCAGCGTTTATTGCTTTGCTCATCAAGATTTAGGAAGTTCTTTACAGTGAGGGCGGAGAAATACTGACACAGGTTGCCCAGGGAGGTTGTGGATGCTCCCTCCCTGGAGGTGTTCAATGCCAGGCTGGAAGAGGCATCGAGCAACCTGTTCTAGTGGGAGGCATCCCTGGCCATGGCAGGGGCTTGGAATGGGATGATCCCTTCCCACTTAAACCAGTCTATAATTCTATGTTTGTTTGTGTTTTTTATTAATCACTTAAAAGTCATTTCATTAACAATCCTTAAACTCTGAATTCATGCTTTGGGTGAGGAATTGAGGCATAACTGGGTTTTTCTCAGGAATGGGAGCTTTCAAACAGGTAGATGGAATACAGGGATGAACCTGGGTTGTCTTTATTTCTGTCTGTTAACCATTGCAGTTACCTGAGAGTAAAGCAGAAGCTCATGCAAAGGCTCCACAGCAAAGTTCTGGGTTTCTTGTTTGGGGTTTTTAAGGTAAACTGCTGCTCAGTTAAATGCAGCATATTTAGTTACCTTCAGTTCAGGCCTTTAGTGTTTCTAGCAGTGATTTTTTTTTTTTTTNTATTTTTTTTTTTTTTTTTTTTTTTTTTTTTTTTTTTTCTGATGACTTGGTCTCACTTTACCATCTGTATGATTTATACTCTGTGAATAAATGTTCTTTGCTACTGAATGAAGGGCTGCCTTATGTTAACTGCTTTACTGTTGTGCAGCAACACAGTTCATCAACTGACAGAAATATGAGGATTGAGGCTCACTCTACTGTGGATGCTGAAATGTTATCTTTTGTGACCTCTTCATTTCTCAGGCTGGGTGCAGAGGGGGGTTGAGAGCAGCCCTGAAGAAAGAGCCTTGGGGGTGTTGGGTGCTGAGCAGCTCCCCAGGAGCCAGCAGTGCCCCCATGCAGCCCAGCAGGCAGCTGTGTGCTGGGCTGCAGCCAGAGGAGTGTGGGCAGCAGGGCGAGAGAGGGGGTTGTGCCCCTTCGCAATGCTCTGCTGAGACCTCACCTCCGATCCTGCCTCTAGTGCTGGTGTACTCGGTTTAAGGGGGACAAGGATCTGCTGGAGGGGGTGCGACAGAGGCTACGAGGACGATGAAGGGACTTGAACATCTCTTGTGAAGAAAGAGCCTGAGAGCCCTAGTCCGGAGAAGGCAGAGAGGGGATCTGATCAATGTCTACGAGTACCTGAGGGGTGGGTGTCAGGATGGAGGGGCCAGGCTCTTTCCGGCGGTCTCCAGTGGTGGGACAGGGAACGTGCGGTACAAGCTGAACACAGGAGCGTCCTCCTCAGCATGAGCCCAGCTCCCGCCCTGCCCCTTCTCAGGCCGGGACAGCTCCGAGCCGGCCGCAGAGGCCGCGTCTAAGCGGCCCGAGGAGCTACTCGCAGGTGCGTCCGGCCGGGCAGGGGCGCGCAGGCAGCCACCGAGCGAAGGGTACCCTGCCCTGCCGCCCTGCGGCGGCGAAGGGGCTGGGCTGCGGCGAGGGGCGGGAGGCGGAGCGGCCCGGTCCGGCACGGGAGCGACGNCCCGGGGCGGCCTGCGGGCCGAGCGGGGCCGGGCCTCAGGGGGAGGCCGCTGCGCGCAGCCCTCCGTGGGCCCCATCGCGGGCCGCTCCGGCTCGCCGCACTGAGCCCCAGACGGCAGCGGTACTGGCGCGGTCCCAGCGGTCCTCCGGCAGGCTCCGGCCGTTGTTTTCCCTTCAGGCACCTTAAGTTCCTCGGTGCCGAGACGCCAGTACTGCTCGGGCAGGTTTCCCCAGCGTCCAGCCTCAGTCCTTCCAGCACAGCTGCAAGCTGAGGTGCTGCAGCCACCTCCTGCAGATCCCCACGGTGCTGGCACACCGCCTGCGCCCTCTCGATCACCTCAGCCCGGTGCCAGCTTCCGTAAACTGTCTGGTTTGCAATCTGAAAGCTGTGCTGCTGCTGGAACCCGGTGGTGGAAAGCAGAGAATTGCTTCGTCTCCGGTCCTTTGACACTGCAAACCCCTGCGCCTGCCTCTTCCGGCGGCAGGCAGGCACCACTGACCCGTGCTCAGCTTTGAGTGCTCTCGGCCCCCAGAGGCATTTTCTGCAGAACTAATTGCAACCTCTGTGCGTGGACATGTCTGTGGACTTTTGCTCCCCAAGCACAGAACCTCCTCCGCCTTAAATTGTCTCTTTTTTTTCCCCAACACACCTCCCCTATACCTTCTGAGGAGTGTTTTGGATTGTGTTGCAGCCCGACCGGAGCTCCTCCCAAACAGAGAGATGTAGATTTGCTGATGTGCTCTTTTGTTCAGGTCCTTTATGAAATAAAACCTTCGAGACCAAGTTTTCCTTAGGTATAATCCTGCTTGGGATGAATGCCAGCAGAAAGGAAAGGTGCAGACCTAGGGGAAAAAGAGCACTTCAGTCATTGCAAGGTTTTGTTAGGACGCAAATCACAGGTTCAAGTTGAATTCTCGATGTGCACAGCCCTGTTAAAATAGCTTCTGTATGTAAAGTGTTACGCACCTTATCTGGGTCAGTGCAAGCCTCCAGGGGTGGCAGGGGCAATGTTTGCATCTTCCACAGTTGCAGAAATGCACAGAAGCTAGAAATGAACAATTTAGAGTTTAGCCTGCACTCCTTTGGCAAGCAGCTACAATGACCTAAAATATCACTGCTCCTCTCCTGGAGGTCAGTGCCTACAGTGAAGCGTGAGGTCTCTGAAGCTGCCTCCGTGCTGACCACTGCCCATGGCAACTCCAAGTGGTAGTAACAAGCAATTGAGAAGAATAATGACACCTTCAGAGTGCCTCAGCCTGCTACTGGGGCTCTATGCCACAGTATTTAAGGCTTGTGGGTGTTAAATTGTGCTACTCTGCAGAGCTGCTTTATCTTCCACTACAAAGAGTGCTAATTAAGCAGTGCTCCTCTCTGCCCCAAGCCTTTTTCTGTGACTTTTCTTCCATCAGGGGATCACAGAATCACAGAATGCAGGGACTGGAAGGGTCCTCAAAAGCTCACTGAGTCCAACCACCCTGCCAGAGCAGGATCACCTAGACCAGATCACACAGGAACACATCCAGGCAGGTTTTGAATATCTCAGTATGCCCAGTAAAGGCACACTGACAGAAGCTGCAGGAATTGCTGCTCATGTTTTGCAATCCTTAGGCTTGAACAACTTTTTTAATAGCTTCACAGTTGTGTCTTCAGTTTTTGTTACAGGTTTGTAAAAACGTCTAAAGAACTGATTGCCGAGGGAGGTTGTGGATGCTTCCTCCCTGGAGGTGTTCAAGGCCAGGTTGGATGAAGCTTTGAGTGACCTGGGCTGGTGGGAAGTGTCCCTGCCCATGGCAGGGGGTTGGAACTGTATGAGTTTTGAGGTTCCTTCCAACCCAACCCCTTCTATGAATCTCTGAAACCTCTATCACAGCCTCCCTCTGAGAGAACTGTTGTTTTGGGCATTCACAGGGTGAATGATTTGAAGACTGGCACACTGGTAGGAACTGACAAGTATGGAAACAAGTACTACGAGGACAAAAGAAACTTCTTTGGTATGTGTGCTGATGGGAATACCTCCTGAGTGTCCAGCTCTGGAGTTTCTGCTAGCCTCATCAACTTCTTCCTTACCCAAGAGCTGACCTTTGTGTCCCTGTGAAAGCATTTGATTCAGCCACCAAAAAATGCAGTTGCAGTGGAAATAGAGAAACCTAGAAAAGCCCCAAACTGTAAGGACTTGGGAACAAAAGCCCAGAGTGGTGGAGCCTTTCAGGAAAAACACTTCCTTGTGATTTGGGGCTTTCCGCTGTCTGAAAGGACTGTTTGTGGGTTCAGCTCATCCAGTGTTTCTGTCTCGCAGGCCGGCACAGGTGGGTCATCTATACCCATGAAATGAATGGCAAAGACACCTTCTGGGAAGTTGATGGCAGTATGGTGCCCCCTGAATGGTGAGTCTGAGCTTAGTGATGTGGGCAGATACCATTTGTGTAATTGCCTCTCTGTTGTCTGGGATTGCAAAGCAGGAGATAAAAATTCCAGACAGCCAGCCACCCACCCACACCCCAATCAACTGACCCAAACCCCAACCAGCCACCAACCCAGCACCCCAGCCAACCGACTCAAACCCCAACCAGCATCCCAGCCAACCAAAATCCCAACCAAGCAATCCACAACCATCATCAGGGTGCCGGTTTCAGCTGCTGTTCCCTGGCACAGGACAAGATAATGAGCAGCAGAGTGCCAGGATGCTCTGCATGTTGGCTGCTACTTAACTATATTTCTTCTTAAGGTTTTGTTTTCTGCTTGTGCATTTTACTGGTGCTTGTGTGAAGCCCTGAGTTCCAGAAGCTCTCCAGCCCCACAGCTGTTAATGTTCTTTTTGTCATCCTAAATAACTCAGGGCAGACACAGGAAATAAGGCAGCAGTGTTAGCCAGCCAAATCGAGGCCATTATCAGGTGTTGAACTGCTCTGATGGTGTTCGATGTGTAAAACCAAGATCCTTTAAAGGATGGAAACCTGCTAAGATTTCTTTCTTCACACAATAAAATGTGAGGCATAATTTTAGAGACACTGGAATAGGCTGCCCAAGGAGGTTGTGGATGTCCCCTCCATGGAAGTGTTTTAAGACCAGGCCAGATGAGGCTTTGAGCAGCTGAGTCTAGTTGAGAGGTGCCCCTGGGCATGGTGGGGAGGTTGGAGGCAATGAGCTCTGAGTTCCCTTCCAGCCTGAGCCATTCTGTTTCAAAGCTGGCAAACACTCTGAGCTTGCAGACAGTGCCTGACCCCTGCTGCTGCAGACACAGTCACAGCTGTGGAGTTTGGATAGCATCAGTTGTTGTTTGACAGCTTGGAGACCACAGCGTTGCCTTCCATTCCTTCATGTCTTCAGTTTTAAATCGCCTGCCTTCCAAATAATGTCTCAGACCCGGGGGAAAATTCTGCCTTGTCTTTAGAGTGTTTGAAGATGCTTTGAGGAGTCTTTGTCCAGAGGCTTTGCTCGCCTCAGTCTGCTCGGTGTTGACTCTGCTTAGTGATTTCAGGCATCTGCTTCAGCTTCTTCAGAGCTTTGCTATCCTCCTGCCTTGCTTTGCTGTCAGTAAGCTGTCTGCCTCTCTGCAGGTTTGAAGTAATGAACTGCTTTTGAATCCTGTTTTTCCAGGCGTGGATTTTTAGGCAGAATCTGTGCAGAACTGTAGCCATCTGCAGGATAGCAAATGGCTCTTTGTTCATGCTCTTCAATCTAGTGCATGAAAAGCTTTTCTTGAGCAGCTGGGAGCAGTCTGTGAAGACATCAGGGCTTCGAAGGACTCTATCAGGGACATTGTCAAGGAGAAAGCCTTTTCAAAATAAAGTTTTCTGATTTTGCATATTTTTACTGAAGTGGAATGGGAATGGGAACAGACTCTGCATAGCAAGAAGTGCTTTCCTAAGTCACACGTTGGGCTTTGAAGGGGAATCTGTTGTCATCAGACTTAAGACCTGAGGCCTTAAATATACACTTGGAGTCCTAAGCTAACATGTGAAATCCCTTCAGGGCTTTCAGTGGCTGTGACTGTACTGACATATCTCAGACAGGGGCACTTTTATTTCTGCTTTTCAGCCAGAAAATGGAATCTGAGGATTGGTTTTGCTGATCTCTTTAAATCTGAGCCAAATTCATTATTTATGTTCTAGAACTCCAGAATATCCTGAAAGCAAATGTATTACCCCAAAACTACTCTCTTGTAAAGGACTTAATGGATTTGGTCTTACAAAAGCTGCAGGACTATAGTTTAAATGAGTCAATTTGTGAGTATTTTTCTGATGTTTCAAGGAGAGAGCATTACACAGGCAGCAGAGCTGTGAGGAAGGGTCTGGAGAACAGGGCTTGGTGAGGAGCAGTGGAGAGACCTGGGGCTGTTCAGTCTGGAGAAGAGGAGGCTGAGCTCCCTCAGCCTGTGCCCGCAGTAGATGTTCACTGCCTGCAGCAGCTTTGTGGCTCTGTGCTGGATTCTCTCACGCAGTTCCCTGAAGGTCTTCTTGAACTGAGGGGCCCAGAACTGGACACAATATTCCAGATAGGGGCTCTGCAGGGCAGTGCGGAGCAGGAGGAGAACCTCTCTGGACCTACTCACCAGAGCCCTTCTCATCCAGCCCAGGCTGCCATTTATCTGCTGTGTTTGTGTCATTTAAATCAGAGCCCTGTAGCCTCCTTCAGAGTCATACTGAGTTAAAATGGAAATAAATACTGTCTCCTCAGAAGAGATTCCCTGGGAGTCGGGCACAGGCTTGTTTACAGCCTCTGTAATGTTCCTCACCGACACTGCGTCCTTGTCTCTGCAGGCACCGCTGGCTGCACTCCATGACAGATGACCCTCCCACCACTCACCCACCAGTTGCTCGAAAGTTCATCTGGGAGAACCACAGGTTCAACCTGAGTGGCACTCCTGGGCAGTATGTTCCTTACTCCACCACTCGCAAGAAGATACAGGAGTGGGTCCCACCCACAACAGCCAGCAAGTAGCAGCGGCAGCAGGGCCTGGCCCCAGCCTGCCTTTTGGTGCAAATGGAGTTCTCACTGCTTTACATCCAAATAAAAGCCTCTGTAACAGCTCTGCTTTAGGTTATTGTCTTGGGGCAAGGCAAGGGAGGAAACACTGAGAAGAGGCACAGGACAGAGTCTGTGGCAAGTTTTCACCTCCTTGAGACCCTGGGCTCTTGTTCATGCTGGCAGAGGCTCCTTTCTATGGCAGCAGCTCTCAAACTCTTGCTTTTCACCACCATAACCATTCCTGTGACAGCCACTTCTCAGGATTATACCATTCAGTGCAAATGTGAATTTAAAATACAAGGCCTGGGCCTGCCAGGAATCTGCCCCAACCCCTCTTCACCTTGCTCCTGCTGTCCCCTTGGTGTTTGTGTGGCTGCTGCACACTTTATTTCCCGTCCTCTGGGAACCAAACACTGTTTCAGTCCTGTCTTAAATCCTCTGCCACCACCCTGGCCACAGGCTGCTGCACTCAATACACTAATACAGGTCATTGGTAAAGACAACCAAGAAGGGGTTTCAGTATGTCCTGTGCTTGCAATTGCCTGCCTAGAAGAAAAGACTCCCTCCCTAACAGCCGCCCCAGAGTCTGCACTGCTGGCTCTGTGCTGGCTCCTTCCCCTTCTCATGCCCACCTGCGTGGGTCACTTAACTACCCAGCTGTCTCCTCATTAAATCCATTTCCACATTAATTCATTTATTAAAGGTTGTTATTTTTAGTTTTAAACTGGTTCCAGTCTTTCAGTGCCTCAGAAGCAGCACTTGCTGAGATCTCCCAACCTCATTTACAGAAGATAATGTTTCATTTACTTCAAGTCAACAAAAGCACGGACCCAGCGTCAGAGTAATTTGAGCCCCGCTGAGCATTGTACCTGTAAAGGCCTCTTTCAACCTTTGCATCTCCGGAGATGATTTGATTTGACCTTAACACCCAAGATTGCCCCAGTGCAGCTGAGAAGCTTCATTAACACTCATCCGTACATGCCCCACGGGCACCCATTTAGTTCCGGCCTCTACTTCTTCTAAACGCCTTTTCTGCCTGTCTCATTGCTCCTTCTTCGCTGCCCTGTGCATTGTTTGGATTGCAGTCACTTCCTACACCTCTTGAGAAAAGAGCCCTCAGAGCTGGTTTGTCCTTTTTTTGTCACCTGGAACAGAAACATTGAGAGAGCAAACAGTTTTGAAGGGATTTATGTGCAGCAAGACCCCACAGCCAGCCTAGGACACAGTAGCTTGATTTGGATACTCTCATCAGTCCCATATCTGGAGAGGACAGAGACCCACCCAGAAACGCTGCTAGAACCAGCAGGAGCCACAGTTAACAGGAGTGGCCTCCAGCAATGGGACCCACGGCCGCAAAGTGTCACCAAGCCTCCAGACCCAAACCTGGCCCTGGCTGTGCAGGCCTGGAGCAGGAACCTGTGCTGTGGGCGAGCACAAACAGCACCTGATGGTCCTGGCTGCGCTGTTGGGAACAGATAACAAATTAGCTCTGCCTAGCAAGATGTTTCTTCACCAGATGAGATGGAGGGGAGAGGCAGCCCCAGCACCACACTAAAGAGCTTGCAGCTGTAGGGTTAACATTTCATAACCATTTCTAGCTACAGCAAGAGGAGAAATCTGACAGTCAAGGAAGGCTTCTGGTGTCCTGCCCAGTTGGTGCTGTGCTGCTGGCTCCTGCACTCAGTGCCCACCCACTTTCCTCAGGGCACACATTCTGACACTCTCCACCTCACATTTTATGTCCTACAAGCTCAGGCTTCAGTTCTGGGGATGTCTCCTGCTAAGGTTAGTGCTGTGAAGCAGTCCTGAGTGGGAATTAGAGAGGTAGTTGTTTTGCATCCAGCTGAAAGTGATCAGCCCAGGAGGCTGGGGACTCTTTACCACAGCTGTGCTGCAATCAGGGTGAAGCCACTGAGTTGCTGATTGCGTGGGGCCAATTCTGCTGGCAGCCATGGAGGAGAGGGAGCAGATCCTTGCTCTAAGAGGTTAAAACAACTGCAAGTCTAAAGCTGTCACTTCCAGCTTTGTGCCCCGGAGGTATGCCAAGCAGGTACTCTGAGGTTGAGGTGGGAAAGTGGCAGCCTTTAAATGCTGCTTCAGCATCCCGGCAGGAATGCCACAGTCGGTGTGGCAGAGGGAAGCCCTGACTGGGTGGGAAGGGCGAGAGCAGGGCATGCCAGCAGGAGTGTGCCCAGCAGGAATTTCCTCCCAGCTGTGGCTGGGAAGCTGTGGCTGCTAAGCAGAACAGGGGCCCACCAGCAAGGCTAATGCTGGCCCTTGCTCCCCACCAGTTCCAGCGTGGGGCACAGCAAGACGAGCTCTGTGCTGCCCGGGGCACCCCGGCTGGCAGCAGGAACATGACCTGCAGAGGATCTCAGAGTCCCTGGAAACTGCCCTTTGCTGAGGAGGTTAAAGTGTCTGCTCCGGCTATTTCCTTGAGACTCTGTGTCTGTGGGACCCACAGGATGGCATTTCCCAGAGCAGGTCACCTGTCTGCTGGGCGAGGGGAGGGCTGTGGATGCTGTCTGCCTGGACTACAGGCAAGTTTCAAGTTGCTATTCAAAGTTGCCTGCTTGGTAACTAAAATCGTGAATCACTTCGTTCAGACCAGTTCAGCCTGCCAAAGCAGAAGAGATTGGCTTGGGATGTTGCAACCAGAGCTCTTTGTTTGTGTGCACAGGAGTGAAAAGAGCTACTGCCTGATTTTCTTGTGGCTATTTAGAGCCAGAGCAGTGATTGCAGGATTACAAACTGCTTCTAAAATCTAAATTGGTTTGGAATTTGTCCTCATTAAGAAGGATATGCAGCAAAATAACATTTTAGAAGCCTGTCTTTTCTTCATGTAAATTACCCAGCCCAAACTGCAGTAACAGCTTGGTGTAATTTAATCTCTGTTACAACAACAGGGGTTACTGAAGCTGCTGAAATAGGCTGTGCTGCTGTTAGCACCACTTCAGCAAGCTGCAGCTCAAGAGACTTCTGGTTTACATTGAATTATTTTGCTAGAATGTCTGTTTCTTTGTCTCTGGAGTAATTTCCTTCATCTAATGGATTAATCAACATTTCCCCATGCTATATATTTTGATATATTCATTTCAGGATAAGTGTTTGTAGGACTATTTTACATCCTTCATAGCCTAGAGGATTTTTAGCTGATGGAACAGCAAGGCATCCGCACACAGCCCGGCTGTGACAGCTGAGGTCTCATGTGGTGGAGCATTCAGGCACAGGCCTATTAATAGTTTGAGTTTTGAGTGTCACCATCCGTGAAAATTCAGTGATGCAAACCCAGATTCATCCATGTCTGGCCCTGTGCTTCTTCCCTCATGGCTTGCAGCAGCCCAATGGCCACAGGAGGCAGGGGAGCTGCAGCAGGTTTTAATTTGAGGCAGCTATGATAAAAAATTATGGAATGGGTTGGGTTGGAAGTGACCTTCAGAATCATCCAGTCCCAACTCCCTCCCTTGGGCAGGGACACCTCCCACCAGCACAGGTCACTCAAGGTCTCATCCAGCCTGGCCTTGAACACCTCCAGGAAGGGGACATCCACAGCCTTCCTGGGCAGCCTGTGCCAGTGTCTCCCCACCCTCACTGTACAGAATTTCTTCCTCATCTCCAGTCTCAGTCTCTCCTCTTACAGCTTCAGTCCATTGCCCTCATCCTGGCACTCCCAGCCCTTGTTCAATGTCCATCCAAGCTCCCCTGCAGCCCTCTTCAGGTACTGTAAGGCCGCTCTAGGGTCTTCCCAGAGCCTTCTCTTCTCCAGCCACTACAATAAAGCGTAAAAATTCAAACTTTTTCCTCATCTGAAAGAGCATGAGGAGCATCTGTCTCTTTCCTGGACTTAGCAAAACCTTTCTTCACTAACTCAGTACCAGCTGTGAGAGTTAAAGCCCAGGGGAGAATCACAGGGAGCTGACACTGGCTCAGACAGAGAGCTGAGATGAAAGCTGGGCTGTAGGTCAGGACATGATCCCACGCTGCCTGAGACAGCTCAGACTGGAGGTGTTCACACTGGTAACATTTTGACATTTAGCTATCAGTTTGTGCCTGAGTTTCCTTTAATTCCTGCTATTTAATTTTTGTAAACAAGCTTTGCCAAGCTGGGACGCTCTCTCCTGCCATACTGTAAATACCAACAGGTAATGGTCATCTGAGTCTTACCAACTTATTTCTAATGGACTTCAAATGATGCAGTTTCTGGTGGATTTTTTTTTCCCAATTTATTTTTCCCTTTAAAAAAAAATTCCTTACACATGGCAGCCCAAAAAGCCAACAGTGTCTTGGGCTGCATCAAAAAGAACCAGGTCAAGGAAGGTGATTCTGCCCCCCTGCTTTGTTCTGCTCTGGTGAGGCTCAGTGCCATCAGAGTTGGGTCTGTTCAGCCTGGAGAGGAGAAAGCTCAGGGGACACCTTATAGCAGCCTTGCAGTATGTGAAGGCGTTAGAGGAAAGCTGGGGAGGGACTGTTTATAAGGGCTTGGGGAGACAGGAAAAGGGGCAGTGGTAGCAGGGTAGATTTAGATTGGACACTAGGAAGAAGTTCTTCACAATAGGAGTGGGGAGACACTGGAACAGGTTGCCCGGAGAAGTGGTGGACACCTCATCCTTGGAAGTGTTTAAAACCAGGCTGGATGAAGCCGTGAGCAGCTTGGTCTACTGAGAGGTGTCCCTGCCCATGGCAGGAGTTGGAACTAGAACCCAAACCATTCTGTGGTCATGCCAGTGCTAAGGAGGAGCTGCGAGCGAGTTGGTGGGACTTCCTTGTCCTCCTCTCTTGTTCCCTTGCTGTCTTTCCCCTGTGCCTCGATTAAAACAAGAAATGCCAACTGAAACACCAAACTCTCCTCAACAGTTAATGCAGCCCTAAGGCCAGGGCCGTGGCTACCCTCACACACAGGTGTGACACAGGCAAAGTCGAGATGCTTCAGCCTAGGGCCCCTCCTTTGTAGGTCATTAGCTCTGCCATACATACATTTAGTCTATACGAGACCTATTCTTACCTCCAGCACTGCTTGGAACTCCTCTTCATTTGTTCTGCCAAAGCTGTGCCACAGTGGGCTGGAGAAGCCTGAGCCTATGGGGTGCCTAAGGGCTTTCTGACTGCACTTGAGTGAAGCCTCTCAGAGCACTGCACAAGCTCTTGCTGTGCTGTGCTGTTCATGCCGGCTGGCCCCATGCTGCCCACAGCACTGCAACAAGAGCTGCTGAGGTCCCAGAGCAAAGGTCCTTCCCTGCAGCTTGGCTGCTCTGCAGCAGCACATCTGCTCCTGCAGCAGTAGTTGCAGTGGACAGGGGCAGGCAGCAGTGCACAGCTTGGATGGCTCTGATCACTGCTGAGAGGAGAAACTCTCCTGCATATAGTAGTTTTACTCCTCTTGAACCAGTCAGCAGGCTCGTGTGTTCTCGTTTGGAGTTGTATCCCCGCATCTTGCAGCTTCCCTGCAGATCCCTGCATGTTTTTGGCCATGGTTCCTCCTGTTCAAGGCAACTCCCCTGCTGTGCTGCCTCCTTTCAGGGGCTTGCACTGCCTGCTGCCTCCTGTCCATCTCCCCTCACCCACCTGCCTTCCTGCATCAGACTCTGCTCTCTCTTCCCATCCTGGTAGCTGTCTGCCTCTCCCCGTTCATCTCCAGCCCTCCAAGGCTGCCCTTCTGGGTGTTAATATCGTACCCATCACGGCTGGAGCAGAGTGCTTAATGCAATTGCACCCATCCCATCTCCAATCTAATTACAGTTGGGCTCTCAGTTAGGGTGCCTGGGGGAAGAAAATAATGGGGAAGTTGCATGTTAGTTACTAATAAATATGAAGGAACTGAGCAAGAGCTGCAAGGTTTTAATTTTTCTTGCTGGCCTCAAGTTCTTGGCCATTTTCCTTGCAAATATGAGTGGCTCTTTGGTTAGCACACAGAGCCTGGAAAGATCTCCCCTTCTGGTCCTGACCTAACAGCTGTGAGCTGAGAAGAAGGGACTGAAGAGTTGGTTTGGTTTTCTGAGGTAGGTGTTTGGCTATTTAATCTCTGCTTTTACAACTACTAACTTGCATTTATATTCCTCAGAGGTAAGCAAAACCCCTGGGGCTGACTGAAGCACAGCTTCTTGCAAAGCATCCTGCCTTGCCCTGTGGAACTGTCTCTCCTTGGCCACATGGACTGGGCAGCTGCCTCCACCGTTATAGGGCTGGGCCTTGTTTCTAATTGAATTTGTCTGGCTCCAGCTTTCAGCCACTGGATCCTGTTATCTTTCCTCTGTGAGCTCAGACAGGAGATACCAGCCCAGGCTTTTCTGCCTGGGAAAGCACTGGTACTGTGTCATCCAGTTGCCAGGTCACCTCTCACTTCTCTCCTTGACAGGCTGAATAGCTGGAAGTCTCCATCTCCCTAGGAACAGCTCTTTCCCCTTTCTGCCCTCCCTGATTTCCCATCAGCTTTCTCAGCAGAAGGGTTCCCAGGCATGGTACACAGTGCCAGCAGCAGCTTCCTCCTCCTGCTTGTCCACAGCCTTTGTGCCCACAGCACAGAGACAAGGACACACTGAGCTTCCTTTGTGTGGAAACAGGGAGCTGAGTTTAGCTCACTGGGGGCGACCAGGACCCACCTGTGAAGCTGGGCTGCAGCCTGGCACTTCACAGCAAACTCAGGCTCCTCCAGCTCACAGCTCCACAGACTGCATCAGGTTGGAAGGGCCCCTCCAAGGGCATCTCCTCCAGCCTCCTGCAAGCAGCAGGAACACCTCTAACTGGAACAGGCTGCCCAGGGACCTTGAATGTCCCCAGGGATGGGGCCTCAACCACCTCCCTGGGCAGCCTGTCCGGGGATTTTGCTGCTCTGTCCCAGGTTGGGAGCTATTGGGTTAAAAATCCTCTAGGGAGGAGGAGACTGTTGTTCAATCCCACAACTCTGCCATCTCTTTACAAACTCAGGGCCAGGCAGCTCAGTCTCCTTTCCTTGGTCTCCTTTCCTGCCCCTGCAGCCCTGTGCCAGGCAGGAACTGCTTTATAGGGACACACATGCGAGGAGCAGGCCTGCTCTAGAGCCTCCAGAAACTGTGTTTAGGCCTGTGGGTGGCAGAGGCTCTAGCGGGAGAGGATTGGAGCAGTGGGGATTGTAGATTTAGTTTTGGGTTGCGGGGAAATTCAAGGGGGTTGCCATGGATGTTGTGTCTGCTTTGATAATTTCTGTCTGTATCTCTCTC